>KZ539137.1:0-26624 GCA_000934665.2 Catajapyx aquilonaris
GGGGGGGGGCAGATCTTTTCGCCATACATGTATCTCCACAAAAAAAGCCAGTCGAGCTAAGATCTGGGCTTCTGGGAGGGCTAGGCATCGGGAAACTTCTCATTCAAGACTTCGCACACTGGGAAGTTGAACAAATGAAACTTTCCTATGGCAGGATTATTTCATGGATGATGTGACTTTTTTATGTGCATCATCAAGAACAGTGTTGTGGTGTAAATACCCATAATCTCCAGCACCTATGTCCTGCTGGATACAATTGCAATGGTAACTCCAGATATTCTTGAGCAGGTTTGGCTCGAGACCAAATACAGTATTTTTTTTGTTTTCTGAGCACCAAATGAAGCTCATATCAAAACAAACTATGGTGAGACCAAAACCTGAGACATTTCTTGGCATTTCAAAACTTAAATCATTAAGATATGTCTACAAGTTTTCGAGTTATAGGGTTTTTTAAATTGGGGCACTCTTTTTCAATGACCCTGTATTGCTGCAAAAATATGAAGGTGACACTTATTGCAAGGCTTCATTGAGTTCACTGGAATAGCTTTGAGTGTATTTTGCAACAATATGTTCAAAACTTGGGGACACTTTCAAAATCCAAAGATGAGTGAACTTATCAGGGTACCAAAGAATTGGGAGACTACACAAAATACACAATCATGGCTTTCACCATATGTGATATGACTAATACCGAAGCAGTTTGGTGGAGTGGATAAGGTGTTCGACTGCTAATCGGGAGGTCCTGGGTTCGAGTCCCGGGGCTGGCAATCCTAACCATGGTTTTCTATGGTTTCCCACGGTCCCTCCAGGAGAATTCCGGGATTGCTTCCTAAATAATAGGCCACAGCCGCTTCCTTCCTTTCCTATCCTTGTCCCGTCCATGAGGAGGTGCGGTGTCAGTGAGGGGTTTCTGATCCGCATCTAGGGGGGTCATCTTGGCGAACAGGCCCCCTGAGGGACTGAACACGACCCCCAAGTTGAGACATTGCACCTGCACCAGTGTCCCCCCCNCCCCCTCATTATCCCTATCCTGTCCCCTTGCACTGGAAGAAAGAAAAATAAGACAAGAAAATTGATGGTGGTGTACCACCCCACAACAGGGCCTATGTAGGCCTATCACGGGGTAAAACAAATGAAGAAATTTGTGATATGACTTAGATGTGCAAGAAATTGCACAAAATTCGAATTTGTAACGATGTTTATAGAATTCTCATATGTGAGCAAGGTTTTGGACATTTCAGTTGATGCACCCTGTATATTACAGTGTTCAAAGAAACTAACATCATGTGTGACTTCTAGCAAGCCTGGCTATATTAGCATGATGGTGAAACTTATTATACAGTGTGCTGTCCAACAAGGAAAGTATGCTCCATACGGAAATTCTGAGTTTTAGGTGTTTTTCAATAAGCAGAAAGTATTGAGGTGCTTGTAACAATTGAAAGTACTGCTCCACTTTTCTTGCCCATTGGTGCCCACTCCTCATCACAATTTTATCAGCTCTCCTACATATTGATGGAACAGCAGCCTACAATGATTTATTAATCAGTTTTTTATCCATGTGTAGCTCGTGCCTTGATCTGGTGAATGGCATTGGTGCAGCAGAATGTTATGCTGATGACATGAAAAAGGACATGGCCCACACGTTTCGCAACAGCTGCAGTGAACGTGAGAGACGTGCAACACCAAAAGATGGTCTGATATATGTGGATGTCATGATTGTACCATCCAATGGCGAAGGAGCCAGAGAACAACCAATTTCTTGCGCAATGTGTCCTGGGAAGTTATTTAAGGATCAAAAGCAACTCCAAGAGCACCTGAAATACCACAAAACAAATGTGCATGGATGTTCCCAGTGTGGGAAAAAGTTCAGATCCCAACGCATTTTGGAGGAGCACTGGAACACCCACACAGGAGTGAAGCCTCACGGATGTGGTGAGTGTGGCAAGACATTCTCCCTAAGCAGCAGCCTTCGAAATCATCTCAAGTATCATCAGGGAAATGGCCCGGGGCATACCAGATCTCACCAGGTCATGCATGGAGGAAATGGGGACACAATGCAAAGGGTGGAGCAAGTGAGTTCATATCATTAAGATGATGTAGGCCTTCTAGTCATGGAAAGGCCATAGCAGAGAAAAGCATCCTGGCAGCATGGAATGAGGAGTTGGGTGAGGGGGTGATGGGAGAGGCTTGGGTCAATTGGACGGTGTTATGCAATAATGAGTCAACTCACATAAGAACCATTTTGAGAAAAAGTGCTTTGAATGTCACACCTGCCAAATTTATTCAGTGTCCTTTTCGATCATTTATGGCAGAAGTATGCAGATTTCGCCAGCCTGATTTTAACTGTATGATCCTTTGGGAATACAGGGTGACCAGCGGTCAGGGAAAACACGGAAAACACAGAGAAATTGGAAATTAGCCGGTAGACAGGGAAAATACAAGGAAATTCGTGTCAGTGACTCAAAATATCCTAAAATTACACTAGGCAGCAAAATTTTAATTTTGTTGCCTGACAAATTTGTTGACAAATTTTTTGTGTTGATCTGGAAGGATATTTTGATGTTGTTTCTTTATTTAGTTTGGTGTGAGATATCAAATCCAACGGTGGTATTGTTTTTTTTTTTGTATCAAGATTTTTCTCGTTTACTTAAATTTTGTGAAATTTGCACAGAGGTTCCGAAAAATACGAAAATGAGGCATGGAAAAAGTCAATGCAGACACGGAAAACGGAAAACACAGGGAAATTGTGTTTTAGTCACTGCTGGTCACCCTGGAATATGTTCCTGGGATTTGTGGGTTGACACATTATTGCATAACACCATCCAATTTAGGACAGCAGATAGCATGGCAGTGAAAAAACAGAGAAATTGGTGTAGCAGAGCAGGACAGGCAATGAGTGCTAGTATTGTTTAAATTATGAACAGGTGCTTGTGAGGTAGATTTGTTGCAAAAGCCAACACACAAATAACAACAAATACAGAAATCCATCAATCACCACCCCCCCACACACAGTCTTGCTGTTTTCCAACCAAAAATAGTCCCCTTCCTCACAAGTATTGTCAAGCTAGCAATTCCAGGAATATATTATGAGACATAGTGTGGTGTCGGATGGTCCAGAAAGGGTTACTCAGAGGCTTCCTTGGAGGGCCGAGAGTAAACCCGGCTGTAGTTTCTATTTTTGTGACTCGCAGGAAATAATGCGAACCTTTTTATTTCCATTATGAACATATTTTCTCTGAAGGGAGCCAAAAATCCCTTCCGTTTCCGCATTGGTTAGATTCCGTCATATCCATCAAAAAATACGTTGCATGCCCTATGCATACGCCCGTTCCCAGAAAAAGTTCTGCAATGGATAGCTTTCCGCTATACCCAGGGTCTGTAATGGGCAGGTTTCACTGCATAACCACTTGTTTGGAGTTTACCATAGATCATGCTGGCCCTGGATAGTGTGAGCTAGCAACTACTCCCAAAATGCATTAGGATTAGGGTCAAGTTTTAACATAGTTGGTAGTAGGTGTACTCTTTCTGCAATGGAATACTTCAGGAGCATTTTTATGGGTCCCCTAATTACTGGCTGCTTGCTTAAACTTAGCCTTGATGCACTTGTTAATGCTGAATCCCTTTTTTTCAGACTCATTCTGCCCCAACCCCTCCCTCTAGAGACCAACCTACGGTTCCTCCAGGTGATACAAAAGATCTCGCCAACCCCCGTCCTCATAACTGCTGCTACTGCACCCGTGCCTTCTCTCGCCGTGTAGAACTTCATCGCCACGAGCGCACCCACACTGGAGAAAGGCCATTCCAATGTGAAGAATGTGGAACCACCTTCTCACAGAAATCGAACCTACAGTGGCACAAGCGCTCACTCCACTCAGATGAACGACCCTTTGTTTGTATGCTATGTGATAAAAGTTTCAAGAGGAAGGAAATGCTACGTTATCATACCATGAGTGCTCACACCAATGAGAGGCCTTTCAAGTGTAGCCTTTGTGGTGCTACTTTTGTTTACCCATGGCATTACAAAAAGCACCTTCAAATTCACACTGGAGAAAAGCCTCATGAATGTGAGGTTTGTGGGAAAGCCTTTGCATGTAGACAAAATCGAAATGCTCATAGATTTATTCACTCTGAAAAGAAGCCTTATGAGTGCAGGGTATGTGGTCAAAGTTTTATGCGGAAGGCTGCTCTGTACATCCACATGCAAAACGAAGAGCATGTTGAGGATATCATAGTTGTCAATCAGCTGCAATTTCCACCTACTGATGTAGTTACAAGTGAAGTAGGGGATAGCCTTATAGGGAAGGATATGGTTGATCAAGACCTTAATGATGAAGATGCATCTGCAGTGAGGGATATTTTGCAGGATAGAGTTCCAGATCTGGCAGCTTTGGTTGAGGAGAGCCAAGTTGAAGTTGTGTTGGTCCAACCAAACAATGAAAGTTTGTAATGCTGAATGGGACTGTCACTTGTTTATGTGGTAATATACCTGGACAAAATAAATCTTTTTCTATGTTCACCTATTATTTAGATTTATAGGATCATCGTCAGCAGCAATCATAGCATTTCCCCCCAAAAATTTGGTGCCAGCAAATAACGAGGAAGAGTAACTGAAGCAGTTTGGTGGAGTGGATAAGGTGTTCGACTGCTAATCGGGAGGTCCTGGGTTCGAGTCCCAGGGTCAGCAATCCTAACCGTGGTTTTCTGTGGTTTCCCACGGTCCCCCCAGGTGAATTCCGGGATTGCTGCCTAAATAATAGGCCACAGCATCTTACTTCCTTTCCTATCCTATCCCAAAAAGCTAAGTAAAAATGAAAGCGAAGAGTTCCAGTCAAAACAAAATTGGGATGAACTCCCCCCCTAAAGAGCCGCCAGCTGATAACGGGGTATGAATTATTATTACATGTATAACGAGGAAGAGCTCCTTGTTACCTCATATGACAAATAGAAAAAATTATGGAGCACTGCACTGGTCAGATTTACAGGATGATTTTACAATTGGAAAGTTCAAATCTGACCTTCAATGGTATAAGCACAAATTTTTAGTATCCATGGTAGGCCTGTAAGTATTTTTTCCCATTTTTAAAGCATTTGAAATCGGCATGATATGCAACCCCAGTATATATAATCAGGCCATTACATTTGGTTGTCATAAATGGATTCTCAGATTCTCAGATTGTTGTCTGATTAAGTCTGATGCAAGTATTATTGACCATAGTCAGGTTTGTGCTTGCTGCCAGAAAACATTTTCCTGCTGGAAGAGAACCAGAAAAACTTGTTATTCATATTATTTTGTCAAAAGCTTTTCTGGTTAATTCCAGCCTGAAAATGTTACCTGGAGATGGTCAATGCAACCTTGTGCATAATTTAAAAGTTCATTCTGCATTGAGTTGTTACAACATCTGCATAAAATGAAGAATGATTATTGTCCCCGGCTTGGTTGAATGCAGCAGTGAAGGAAGACCATGGATGGATTTACTCTTGCTATTGTCATGTTATTGTTGCCAGTTGCCAGTATACAACAATAATACTTTGATAATAAATCATAACTGTTTATTTACTTTTGTAGCTGCATATTAAGCATCTGTACAAATCCATGGTCACTAATGCATATGGTATACCACTAATATATTCATGTGACATCATGTGTCACTAGTAAATTCAATCCAAGAAAGGACTTTCAGAAAATTGTCTGATAGGGGCCTTAGCATCATTCCAGTGTCAACTAATCTAAATTCATTTCCAAAATTAATTCTGCATCATAGTATACCAACAGATACCAACATTGGGGTAGCGAGTGATGATGAAGGAACCGCAAGGGTTCCTAATGTTATTACATGCATCACTCCTCTTAATAACTCTTAATAACTCTTAATAACAATGATTCTCTGGTGCATACGGAGGGGTAATGTGTTTGATGTTATTGTATCTAACAGCTGACATCAGGTAATCAGTGATTGATGTAGACTCAGTGCCAGATTAAAACCTGTGGAGGCCTCTAGGCCGTTCAAATCTCCGAGGGGCCCTCGCAAATTATCTAATACGTTTTTGATTTTACCAACCAACAATTTTAATATATCATTTTTTGCACTAAAACAAATGCTAACAATTATTATTGCTATTCAATAAATTATCATATTACAGTAAAACTTCTATAAGTTGAATATCCATGGGACCTGGAAAAAACTTCGAGTTATAGAAGATTCGAGTTAGAGAAGTTCAGATTTTTTTAAGCACAAAACTCTGTAAGGAAGCCTACCTTTATATCCAGCGACGAAAGGTGTTCAAAACTTAAAAATAGCTGTCACTATCACATTTACAATGTTCCTCATTGTTTTGTTGTAAAAAAGAACTCCATTATGGACATTTATCTACTCTTAGACTCAAGGATTCAATTGTCACAATCGAGTCAAACACTTCTTTCCGTTCATCTGGTAGACGGAGATCAGGAAATTGAGCCTTTCTGTATATGTGGCCTACTTTGGACCCTTCGGCTGGGAAATGAGAAAATTTTCCGTACTTGCCAACATGAACTTCGACTTACCCTAGGGAGACTGAAAATGCATTGATATCCCATCGTAAGGCCCTGCCTGCACTTCGAGTTATAGAAATTCGAGTTGGAGAAGTTTATTTCCTATTATTTTACATTGTGACCAACCAAGCTCATCATTTTCTTCGACTTATAGAGAACTTCGACTTAGGGAAGTTCGACTTATAGAAGTTTTACTGTAGCCTATGTTAGTACACACTATTACACAACATTATTATACTTTTATTTGAATAAACCAAGAAAACTTGAAACATTCAACTTTCCTCAATTTTTTAGTCATGAAATCTTTCAGGATATCTTGGAAGCCTGCCTTTTGCAAGATGGCATATTCAGTGGGCCATGATGGCAAGTGAGTTCAGGCGTTCTTGTGTCATTGAAGAGAGATGACAATATTTCAGCAGTTTTAGCTTTGAAAGGTTACTTCACTTGTACCGTTCGTGATCATGTGACACCGATAAATTCTTAACACAGTCATAAGTCATAACATTTGGGAACATTGATTAGGCCTACATATAAGAAATTTAAGAATATTTAAGAAAATTAGTTTTCATGATCGTGATGCTTGCACTGTTTCATCAGCTTTGAAATCTTAGAACTGCAATATGATATGAAATACATGAAATGAACCATTTCATCTGCAAACTCCAAATAGTGTATTATGTCCTCAGGATAATTGAGGGGCTGAGATCCTGGGTGCATGAAGGGCCCATCCCACACAACGTAACTGCCGAGAAATGAAGCTGTACTGCGGGAAGTTCTCCTTACATCCTGCTAGTAATAATGATTTTTTAATGTCTCCAGGACCTATCCAAACTGGCGGAGGTTTTGCATGCCACTAACAGACAGAGTAGTAGCTACACAACAGTGGAAAAATCTCATTTTTGCTCAGTGCGGGATGGGCCCTTGCACCCAGCCCCTAAATTCTCGCTATATCTTTGAGCAACTTCTCTCATTCCGGTGTCTGTATTCTCAACGAGGAACCCAAATGGAGAATTAACTTTGTCATACCATATGCTTCCATATGCCAGGAAAGCTCTGCACATAATGTATTCAATATTGGTAGGTAAGTTCAGCGGCGTAGCCAGGAAATAATTTGTAAGGGGGGGGTTATGTGAGGGAAGAACGAAGAGGCCCGCCGCAGGCAAAATTTTTTTATGCTGTTCAAGCTCACACGAGCTACAATATTGGCGCATGTGCGTTTTAACACCTTCAAATTGCGGATTGGAACTATATTTTTTGGGTCCCGGGGGGGAGGGGGTGTTACAAACCACCCCCCCCCCCTGCCTATGCCACTGAGTAAGTTTCAATACTGAACTTTTCCTCGAAGCACAGCCTCCTCTGCATCACCATCGCAATGATGTCTTTTTCTTATGCTTTAATGTACATAAAATTGTCATTTCTTTGAGTTGATTGTTTCTATCTTCTGGAAACAATATTTAAGAAAGCTTGATAGTAATTTTCTTTCAATATCAAACCAATATCATTTTGATCTGTTGTGGCGGGCCCCCTAAAAGGTGTGGGGCCTGTAGACCGGTGCCTACTCTGCCTATATTTGGTAATCTGGCACTGTATATTTATTTATTTATTTATTTTATTTATGTAACCTCGTTATGGGGCAGCGCCCCTATAGGGGGACATCTGGCACTGTATATAGATTCCAGCTAAACACCAATATATGTCAACAAGAAGGTAACTCACCAATGGCCTCAGTCAGTATAGTGGAGCCAATAGTTGTGCGGGTGTCCTAGGTGTGACTATAGTTCCACAGCAATTAGTTTTGCTAATTCTGTGAATTGTACCTGTTATTACGGGATATGCTATCCCTATTGCCTGTGAATCTATTCACCACTGTTAATATAAGGACAGATTTGTCACCAAAAATGTTGTCTTTATGGAAGTTGTTTGAATGCTTCACATTTTATGTGATGCTGATTTTCAATTTTACCAAATTAATTGGCAAAGGGTTCACTAGTTACAACTGACAAAAAGAGGGGGTGGGGGAGGTTCAATTAAGTTAGCAGCTAATAATGTAATTAAACTTTTTTTCCAGGGAGGAGAATAATTGCTGGTGTTACACTGAGGACACTGAACCAACACTGCAAACCAGAGACACGAAACTCATGCTGTGAAGACCTCGGGGAAGAACGCTCAAGATCCACTTAATTTTTGTCAAAAATGAGTTACATATCTCAGAAGATAGTTTCCCTAGTGTAGAATATGATGGTTTGGTCGTGGTTGTGGAGTAATGATCATAGGTCACTATGGAAGGCCCTGAAAGTATTCGGCAAAATAATGATGTATTTATAGAATACCGTACCGTATCTGCCTAATGTCACTGATGCATACCTAGAGTAAATAGCAGTCGTAAGAGCCGCTACGCTAAGTCGCGTGGAGAAGGTACTTCCGGTTGCCGAGTGGCAGAGAGGGCGCTCGTGTCACAGTCTCTTCGCGGCGCTGCCATTGGTGCCTGCACTGGGGACGTGGTGTGAGGCTGTGTGCTGAGGGCCTGCCGGAACGCATCACTTTTTCGTCGGGCTTTTGGAAAAGTTATGGTGCTGTGAGCTAACCCAGGTACGTGCCCGTCCCCACCTCTGGCCCTCCCGGCTGGCATGGCATAGTCGATGTAGATTGATCTCATCGCGTCGTTACAGATTTTGACGGATTATGATTCGCCTCGTGGCCGGTACGCATTCGTTAGGGAAATTCTTTGACCGGGCGGGGAGAACAGACGTTCATGTAGAAGGTATGGCATGGCACGCCTTCTTGCTGGCAAGGCTGACCACAGTGTGGCATTGGCTTGTGTGGTCCTCGACATACCACCCACCAACATTGCTTCAACCAAAGGTGTACGGACTTTATAGTAGGTAGCAAGGATTATCACTAATGTCGGCAATGAGACTTACAAAGGACTGTGATGTCAATATCATACTTGTGATGAACCTATTAGTTAAAGATTCTTAGAGGTGAGTGTTGGTTCTGGGTAAGGATTTTCTGCCGGCCGTCCCCTGCCCTCCTCGACCATCTAAGCCTCGTTGTGCAAAGCCAGAGTGCTACAATGTAAGCTGTTTCTGCCCATGTCTTTCCTATGCATGCCATTGTCTAGTTACTGCCTGACCTAATTGCAGGAAAAGTGGATTTTCTGCCTACTTGACAAAAATGCCAGTAATGATATGGTTTTGCTCGGAACACAAATACCAAAGAGTTGAAGCATTTTACTAGGACACGTGATGAGATCCATATTTTAGTAGTGGGAAAATATTGCTAGGAAATCAGGGTGGTATTAGCATTTTCATGTGTCCCGTGATGAGAACTGAGCTTAATATCCGATACCTCTCAACTGAACAGTGGTGTTGAGAAGCCCAGATGCCTGAGGACTTGATGCAATGTCTTGGTACAGATACTTGGTTATACAGGCTGAAGGGAAACTTGCTGATAGTACTGCTGATAGGCTGATAGTACTCGCAAAACTAAGTTACATAGTTAATGCGTACAGCACCCTTAAAGTGTAGAGGGCCGGTTGGTGGAATATGAGCAAAAACGACAAAGTGCATGGGCGCCGTACCCGGATTCATACTCGGATGGGATTTGATTGCCTTTTGCACATGGACGATGTGTTACGGGAACCAAGGCAAGGGACCGGAGGCCCTCGAACTGACTTTTGCTTCTCAGAAGCTGGTGGAATGGACGTGACGTCACGAAACTTGAACGGCGCCATATGCATTACTACTCAACGGAGCCCAAAACTAATTGCACATCCCTATATTAGTTTTGCGAGTACTATCAGTCTACCTGGCGATTGTACGTGAGTTTCCCTTCACCCTGTATACAGGGTGTCTAAACTTTTTGTCCAAACAGTTATTGGAAAAGCCTATGTATCTTCTAGCTATGTAGCCAGAATATGCCAGGAATGTTGGGGCATATTCTGGCTACATAGCTAGAAGATACATAGGCTTTTCCGATAACTGTTCAGACAAAAAGTTGAGACACCCTGTATAGTCGCAGGTTTACATACATGCTTTCGTAGATTGAGAGAATATTGTGCACTCCTCTTGAGCTGTTGCAAGCATGAAATGTGTGAAAGGCAATGCTGTGCCAGAAAATGGCAGTATAGTTGAATTTTAGTTATGCTTTCTGTATCCATGTATTTCCTATGTGCTTCCAATACTGCCATCCCTTAAGGAAACAAGCCCTACCTGCAAATCTGGTAAGGATGAAAGTCACATGTAGTTTTAGTCTGGACCAGTTTTGCAGGAGGGCTTTTTCCCATGGGAAGGCATAATAGGACAAACCTACCATATTGTGAATTGACCTGAGTTTCTGTAACATGGCAGTAACAGCAATATGCTATGATACTAGGTAAGGGAAGGTTAGTATGGTGGTGATGACATTGTTTGGCCGTTACAGGTACAGTCGGGAGCAGAGAGATGTGAAAGGTAGACCAGAGGAAGAGCTCTGGTCTACCATTCATATCTTCATGCTTGTGGCTGTACCTAGTTATGATGGGCTTTTTTTCTGTGACCCAAAGAAAGTTGCAAACAGTTGTAGAAAACTATTAACAAATATTAGTGCATTTGTACCAGTGAGTATATTAGGAAGCACCTTACCTGTAACAGCATCATACACAGGGCAGTGGGAAAGGGTGTAATCTAATTTAATAATATGAGAAAATAGAGGCGTGAAATATTGTATGAACCATAATTACCATTGTACTTCATCTAAGAATGTATCAAAGTAACGTGCTGTGGCAATGCAACTCCTTCTTACAAGCTTTGTTGTTGTAAACAGTGGTTAATCATTAGCGTGAGGCATCTACTGTCAGGTAGCAGCAGAATTCGCAGTGGAATGTACAAAAAAGATTTGGCATTTCTGTTGTGTTAGGTTCTTGCAGGACTTCCAAACTCACAGCAACCTTGATGTGGACATCCTACACAACATAGGGCAGGGTCAAAGGGAAAGGGTGTAAAGTCACCAAGTAAGATAACAATGTAGAGGCATAATATGCTTTATGAACCCTGTCTGGTGAGGAATATCTGAATAAACAACTCATTTTCGACTGAATTTCTGCAACAATTAGAAGTTCCATCCTGTTGAGTCTTGGGCTTTTAGGCATAGTAAGAAGGTGGATATATGTTTCAGCAGAACAGCCAGTTTTTTTTGCTAATGTTAGCAGAAACATGAGTTACGCACATGGGAAAGTATTTCTGAAGAGGAAGAAAAACCACTTGCAATCGAGGGGGAGGAAACACATTCATATTAATGAGGCTTAACATGGCAATATGATTAATTTGTCTTGTACCTCATTGTGTGATATGAATTATTTGTTGACCAATTTGAGCGTTGATATAAATGCCCCTTTCAGGTTAAACATGGTGAACCATCGCATCTTGCCTGTCTACAGCAAGGTCTTCACGACCCCCCGACGTCCTTATGAAAAGGTTCGTCTTGACCAGGAGTTAAAGACCATCGGAGAGTTTGGTCTAAGGAACAAGAGGGAAGTCTGGAGGGTCAAGTACACCTTAGCCAAGATCAGGAAGGCGGCCCGAGAGCTGCTTACCCTTGACGAGAAGCACCCAAGGCGACTCTTTGAAGGTAAGATATAGTGTTGGTTTGGAACTGGAGGGATGAATTCAATTACCAGAGTTCTGCTTTGCAATTAGCTTTTAGGAGAGCTTGTAATTATTTGTGTCTTCAGTTATATCATCAGGTTTTCATTTCTCTGTAGCAACTGGTCACTAATATTTGCATTAATACTGGCTGAATTTCTGAGTGTGGTGTGTTTGAAGTTTTTAAAAGCCTCTG
The DNA here is from genome assembly GCA_000934665.2 of Catajapyx aquilonaris. NCBI lineage: Eukaryota > Metazoa > Arthropoda > Diplura > Dicellurata > Japygidae > Catajapyx > Catajapyx aquilonaris. The sequence continues at coordinate 12,347 of KZ539137.1, forward strand.
AATTCTGCCCTCAATGTGACATGGGGGAAGAACCTGTGTCAGTTCATTCTAGTAAAATTAGTTTTTAAGTGCCACTTCATATGTCTTTAACTTGCTATATAATTGTCACTTTATATAGCCAGTTGGTCTTCGTTATTTTGGCTTATTCCCAGACAAGAAATTTGTTATATCCAAGAACTCGTGGCTGGTTGTATGAATGCAAACTTCCCAAATTCCAAAATTTTATGGGTGTAAAATTGTATGAACTCACTGCTGTACAAGTATGAGGGGACATTGTCAAATCTAAAGAAATCCCATTTAAATTCATGGCAGGAATTCATGAGGCATTTTCAGAGACAGACCATATTGGTTGTGAATTTGGTAAACTACTTGTTTTGTCCCCCATGTAAAAGGCATGTGATGAGATCTTTATTTTAGTAGTGGGAAAACATAGCTAGGAAATCAGGGTAATATCGGCATTTTCCTGTGTCCCATGATGAGAACTGAGCTTAATATCCGATACCTCTCAACTGAACAATGGTGTTGAGAAGCCCAGATGCCTGAGGACTTTATGCAGTGTCATTGGTACTATCAGTCCAACAAGAATTGTCGCAGCGGCAGCGCACGAACTACAATCTACGAGCACAGGGACACGAGAGACTGTAGTTCGTGCGCTGCCGCTGCGACAATTCTTGCTGGACAGCAGGTACAGATACTTGGTTATATGTAGTCTCAGATTTACATATACGCTTTAGTAGATGTGAGAATGTTGCGCACTTTAACTAAAATCATGTCAGAAATTTAAGCTTTCTTCTACGAGGTGCAGTCAAAAATTACTTGCGCGTATTTTTTTTTAGCCATTGCGCATGACATTTACATATTTGCACTTCAAGGAACATGAAATCCAGCCCATGTGGGATTTTTTGATAAAGGTTTCAAATTTCGCACTGACCGGACGCCTGTTTCGCAGCCCTGCAAACAGAGGGCCTTACCGACACTAGCAAAATGGCGGACTTCAGCAAAGCCGATCAGCATGTTGTGGTGCGATTTCTTTTTCATTTTGGACTTTGGACATCTTCAGATGATCGTGCATAATGGTATGAACAGAACCATGCGAAATGTTAATGACATTGGCTATAGCGTCCACAGTGCGCCACAGTGATCCGCCTGTCGCCCATGACAAGTTCCTCCACACGGCTGACAGTGGCGGTCAACGGGCGGCCAGCCCCTGAGGAATGCGTCACACTTGTACGCCCTTCCTTGAACTCCTTCACCCACCACTGGATCGTCCATAAGGGCATGACGGAGTTCCCACATATGGCCTGCATGTCTTTAAGGATCACAGGAGCACTTTTCTCTTGCAGAAAAAGAAATCGCACCACAACACGCTGATTGGCTTTGCTGAAGTCAGCCATTTTGCTAGTGTCGGTAAGGCCCTCTGTTTGCAGGGCTGCGAAACAGGCGTCCTGTCAGCGCGAAATTTGAAACCTTTATCAAAAAATCCCACATGGGCTGGATTTCATGTTCCTTGAAGTGCAAATATGTAAATGTCATGCGCAATGGCTAAAAAAAAATACGCGCAAGTAATTTTTGACTGCACCTCGTAAAATTCACCAATAATTCTCTCCACAGGAAATGCATTGCTGCGTCGCTTGGTTCGTGTGGGTGTTCTGGATGAAAACCACATGAAGCTTGATTATGTCTTGGGCCTGAAGATCGAGGACTTTCTGGAGAGACGACTCCAGACCCAGGTGTTCAAACTTGGGCTGGCTAAGTCCATCCATCATGCTCGAGTGCTAATCCGCCAGCGGCACATCCGGTAATTAAAGATACCATTTGTATTTTCAAAGTGGTTGCCTTGGAATTGGGCAGGAGGCATCCAACAACATGGATTGCCCTCTAATTCCTCCGAGGCTAGATGAAATTCGCCCTTGGTTAATCCCAGTCGATTTTGCTTACCTATGCTAGACTGGTTCATGACTCGGGTACATTATAAATTAGGCTTGGAAAGTGGACATCGCCTAGCACTAGGCCCGTGTTAACTTGTCACTTGTAACTGAAAACTAATGGATGACATAATGAACATACAATTTGTCTTGATGTCATGTACATTATTGCTGGCACAGAACGCTTTGCAGTTCTTATGCACCTTGTGCATGAGTAGGTTGCTCATGGTAATTTAAGTTTGCTAGTAGTTTGGTGATGCGGAACTCCCTTATCACAGCAGGAACCCATTTAAAACCTGCCAGTGGTTTCTTGTAGCAATTAGTTAGCTTTGATTACTCTTGGAGTCGAGGTGATCTTAGTTTCAAGTTGGTAGTGTCAGCAGACACAATAATTGAGTGGTAATAATTTTTATTTTTTTGCATGGAGATGGAGGAATTAGTGGGCGTCAAAGGAGGATAGATCAAATGTTTTTATATGATGTAACTTGTTAACCATGCAAACTTTAACACTTCATTGGCAAGATCACTTCCAGAAATAGGAAACCAGTGTTTTGGCAGTGTGACTGCTGAAAATGATCATTTTTTTACCATTACGATTAAGTGCAATGTCGACCTGTGACTGCTCCAATTAGCCCCAATGTTGCATTAATTATTTGAACAGTTGAGATTTTGAGATGAGTGCTTTTGAAGATGTTTCCCTCTGCAGCTGCAAGTGTCACATTAGCACTGACTTGGCAGAATTGCAAATCTCCTTCTCATGCATTTCATTTCATTTTTTTCTTGGCTGGACCATATGGAAGTGCCAAGAACACGATGCAAACATTATGCTTGCATGAAGCAGGTTGAGACTACAGTAAAACTTCTATAAGTCAAATCTCTATGGGACTGGAAAAAAAACTTCGAGTTCAAGAAGTTTGGATTTTTTAAAGCACAAACTCTAACAAGGAAGCCTACCTTTATATCCAGCGACGAAAGGTGTTCAAAACTTAAAAATAGCTGTCACTATCATTACAATGTTCCTCATTGTTTTGTTGTAAAAAAGAACTCCTTTATGGACATTTGTCTACTCTTAGATTCGAGGATTCAATAATCACAATCGAGTCAAACACTTCTTTCAGTACATCTGGTAGAAGGAGATCAGGAAATTGAGCCTTTCTGTATATGTGGCCTACTTTGGACCCTTCGGCTGGGAAATGAGACTTTTCCGTACTCGCCAACATGAACATCGACTTAGGGAGACTGAAAATGCATTGATATCCCATGGTACGGCCCTGCCTGCACTTCGAGTTATAGAAATTCGAGTTAGGGAAGTTTATTTCCTATTATTTTACATTGTGACCAACCAAACTCATCATTTTCTTCAACTTATAGAGAACTTCTACTTACAGAAGTTTTACTGTATATTCTAGACCTCGGGCCTCTGCAACTAGAAGGGTTGCAACTACTAGAATTTTTCTGCATCATTCACGTGATCCAACAAGAAATGATTGAATTGTTATGCCATGACATGTATTGCCCGCCATGCAACTTTGATTCTTAGGCCCAGTTGTATTATTGCAATGCAGAGAATCTCATTGGGTAGGCGTTCACAATCAGATTTCATTTTTAATTTGTGTTGTGAGAGGTTGTGACCTTTGCCAATTACCCTTTCTGTTGCATGGTAAGAGCTTGAATTGTTTTCATTCTTGACCAATAAGGAAGGAAATTCTCTTAATGCTAATGGCTCGAGTGATTCCATTTTAAAATTTTGGATCTATCTTGTTTCAGTGTAAGGAAGCAGGTCGTGAACGTGCCAAGCTTCATTGTGCGCCTGGACTCCCAAAAGCATATTGACTTCTCGCTGCAGTCACCCTTCGGTGGTGGCCGCCCCGGACGCAAGAAGAGGAAGAAGATGCGTCTGGCCACAAGTGGCGGAGCCGCCGATGAGGACGACGAGTGAAAGCTATGTGGATGCACATAATAAAAATCGACATTGGATGCTGCGAAACTGGTTTTAATCATGATTGCTTGGTACATGTTTAAGTAACCACCCTCTTGGGCTCAGTGAGTTTGGGCAGGTCAACAAACTCTGTGCCATTCCTGACAACAAAGAGCAAGCTGGCAAGAACCATTGTTCCCCAGAACATTAGGAATAACATAGTCGATGCAGAATATTCCTGAGGAATAAGGACAGTCATTAGCCACATACAAATAGCAAAGAAGGTGACTGCAGGTAGAACAAAGAACTTCCATGCCCTCTCCTTCTGCAGTGGGCAAGGTCGAGTTAGGCCTTCAGACTCGTTGACAACATAGTTCCCCAGGAAAAGGTCGATGGCATCTTGTCGGGAACCATCAAGGAAGTTGTTTTTGACGTAACGGACCAATGCATTCTTCCCATCCTGCAGCAGTCCCAGATTTGTTCTCCTCCCAGTGCGAGTGAAGTCTGCTTTCAGAGCACCAGTACCTGCGTACTGGAAGCTGCATGCATCGCCATTGTCAGCCCACACATTCTTGAACAAGAACTCAAATGCTGGGTGCTCAGGTGTGTTCTCCCCCTCCTGCAGTACACCTAGTCGCTGCAGGACTGATTCCAGGCTGCGGCGAGCCAGCAAGGACTGAACTACGTTGGTACGGTCCAGGCAATCGATGCAATTGGTGCGAAATACTCCTTCCTGAAATCAAATGCATGAATATGACTACTTGTTATTCCTAATAAAATATGAACCACTGCTGTTGAAGGTTCTTGTCACATGTGTGTCACACAGAAAGCATGCAACCTGAGAGCATATCTAAACTGCTCCACCAATCCCTCTCCTCATCAGATTTTTCAAGGTAGCATGGTTGGAGTCTAGGCTATGGAATCATGGCTTAGCTTGCAATGGCAGCAAAAGCTGCCACAAGCTGGGATGCACACGTGACAGTGCCTTGACATTTGTGACTGCATAATATGAGGCAGTTCATTTGCACAGAAGCAATTACAGTTATGTTATACCTTTGCCTGCCTGCTTTCAGATGTCAGATACTGGATGAATTTACCTAACATCGGCAGAGAATTTCTAGTTTTCCAAATGTAGTTTAGTACTGGATTATAATTTTCAATTTTGCAATTTTCTTTACTGAGATGTCCAAATGAACATACACATTATTTCCTGTTTTGCAAGGTTTTCTCTGGAGACATTTGTGCACTTTTCTCACCATTTATTATTCAGTGTCCCTATCAGAAGGCGGCTTCTTGTGCATAAAGCCACCACCACACCCCCTTTCAATGAGTTCTTTTTCTTTTTTACAACCAGAGCATTTCAAAATCAAACTGCAACCCCATTGTCACTCATTATTTCACGTTATTTCATTGGTCTCAAGTCTCAACCAAAATCTTAAAAAATGATGTGGTTTCTTCTGTTCACTCCCCTAATGCTGTTTCATGTACACAATAATTATAATCTGTATATTTTCCTACAATTTTCCTTCTGCAAGATGGCAAGTTAACACATACATTCTTGTTCTGCAAATCTACATTTTCCCTGGAAACAGGCATTCCCTTGAAAAGGATTCCATTCACCCTAAGCTGTTGGTGCAATGGTCATGGTCATCCATAGATTATAGGCATTGCTTTTTGGTGAGCATAATCTTAATGAATGGCAAAGAAGGTCAGTATCACCCTAAGCTAATGCTAATTTTCTAATTGGGCCAAGTGCCCAAGTGGGCTGTGGTCAAAAAACATTGTGTGTGCATGGAGAACACACCTATATTTCTCAAGACAGAAATATTTCCTGCCTGCAAGCTGCATCTCCAACTCCGTAGTATGAAAACTTATGGGAATTTTTATTCAGTTTTGTGTCTCAAAACACTATTCTTCTGAGTACCATGCCCCATTAAAAAAAGGCCTTGTTCATGCCAGGTACCTAATTTGTCGGTGCAAGTGCCAGATGATTATATCTGCTGGGACTGCTACTAGTGAGAATTCTAATTCCTTCATATTATCACCACTGCCATAAAGAAAAGTTCCTCTGCAGTTACATCTAGCAGCCAAAATCAAACAAGTGCCTAAAACACTGCAATCAATACCCTAAGATTGTGTGAAAATGTCAATTTCAGGAACCAGAAAAGTCACAATCAAAACAGCTGCTGTTTGGAGTGATAATGCTGGGGAAAAAAAGGGCTGCTTAGGAGGTTTAGATTATTCTTGCCTGTATCTTAAAATAACATATGTAGTATTGCTACAGGGTTCAGACAGACCTTCAAAAATGTAGGATTCACTTTCCCTTCTTCCATATCATCCCATAGTTCTTACCTGCTGGTTACGTACAACACCATCGCGTGTGAGGAGGAAATATCCGTGATCTTCCATGTCAGGACTAACACGTTGTATCAGATTTTCCAGGCGGTCCCATTTCATATTCCGGCACTCTGAATGGAAGTCAAATCCCTCGTAGCGGATGTCAGGCAGGCCAATTGCAGCCACCAGTGTTGACAATGCATGCTCTAAGTCGCCCTCTGCACCAGTGTGGTTCACCAAGTTAATTATCACCTGAAATTGCATGGTTATTAGCATGGTGGTGTTGGTGTTTGTGACTTTTAATGTTCTCCTCTCATTTTGTTCACTTGGTGCAAAAACAGCTTGGGCATTGTTTGAAATGGCTTCCTTCTCACCAGGAAGAACAAACTGAATGGATTAGATGGGAACATTACAGAATTATTTCCCCTGGTGTGTCACTAAACACATCTGTGCACATTAATAATACAAAAAAACTACACATACTATGAAAGCAAAATTTACACAAGCCCACCTCATAAATAAGCAAATCGCACAACTCCAGATAATAAATAGATATCACCTTTTTCTTGCCAATTTTTTATCCCCCTTCCTTCCTTATCAGTTGCCATCACAGAAGTTGCCCTTCTTTGATGTGACTGTCATTTTTCCACCCCTTTTTTGGTTGACATTAATGTTGAATAACAAGAAGTTCTATCTATACAACCATGAACAAACAGTAGTGCAGACTGGGTCAAATTTACTTTTAGTTCTCCTCTAGTCTATGGATAACAAGAAAGGATGGCAACACCAAAGATAAGACTAGTTTAAGGGTGGGATCGAGGTCCCGGTGCTTATGGAGGTTGACATGTTAAATGTCGGGCCTAATAACTCCGTAATTACTGAACAGAATTAAGGCCCATACACAGAGGCCGTCGACGGTTTTGGTTTTTGGTTGTGTTGACGCCGCGGATCAATCATGACCCATGTAAACAAGCTGTAAACAATGGGCTGCGCTTGTTTACATGAGTCATGATTGATCCGCGGCGTCAACTCGACCAAAAACCAAAACCGTCGACAGCCTGCGTGTATGGGCCTTGACATGAAATTTTTGACACAACACGACACAACAACCCTTGTCCCGGCTATGTTGAGCGAAACCTGTTTTAGGGATTCAGTTGGTCCTTATTCTTCACAGGACATTATTTCCTCATATGGCTTCAAATTCCTCTCAGTTTCGTGGTTTTCATAATTAACTGAATCCCTCAAACAGGTTTCGCTCAACATAGCCGTGACAAGGGCTGTTGTGTCGTGATGTGTCAAAAATTTCATGTTATTCTCAGTTCAGTAATTATGGCGTTATTAGGCCTGACATTTAACATGTCAACCTCCATAAGCGCCGGGACCTTTATCTCACCCTTAATCACCAAAAGGAGGCATTATCACAGACCCTTTTCTATCCTGCCAAAGTGATATCATTTGTGAAAAACCATAACACAGGACACTATCCAAGTGTCACTCACAGATTTTCTTGAAATTTGGTGCATTGGTAGCCCACCCCAAGAGATGAAAAACGCACCTGAAGTTACCTGCTCAAAATGACCCTGTGATCCATTTTTTAGGGGGGCAGAGGTCAACTCATAAAATTCCGAAAACTCAAAATTCCCATTTTTGTCGGCGTTTTCAAGTAAATTTAATGGGAAATCATTACCTGGTGCACCACTTGACATGAAATATCATGAAATGTTTGAAATATCAAGCAGTTTATACCCAGAATGTGCTGATGACCAAAACGAAAGTCATAGTGAGGCCTATTTTGGCAACATTTCAGGATGGCGTGAAACCTGTCACAAGTTTCTGTAATTGTATCTTACATCATCTAATTGTAAGTGACCAAGGCACAAGTTTGAGGTGTGCCAAGAGATCTCGGCTAGTAACGTACTGGTGGCTGATCGCATGGTGGCATGTCTGTCACCAGATGTATACAAGCTTTCCCGACAGTGCTACATGTCGCAAAAGGAGAACAGAAATAGGGACATAGCCTACTACAGTACAACTTAAGAACAAAGGAAAATATTTTTGGACTTCTAAAGAATTACATTTTTTCAGTTTCATGTCACTAAAGCAATGTTTGACACAAACAAAATGCTATTATACTAGACGATACTTTCTTGCGAACCAAAAAAACAACGAGAGAAAATTTTAAAGACAAAATGAAACAAATCTAAATAAAACATAACAGATCCTGTAGTCACACCATGAAAAACAAATCACAAACTAAAGGCTAAAAAAAAACAACAACAAATAAATGGTTACAAGGTCATTTTGAGCAGGTAACTTTTGGTGCGCATTTCATCCCTTGGCATGAGCTACCAATGCACGAAATATCAAGAAAATCGGTGAGGTCGGAATTTTACGAGTTGACCTCTGTCCCCCTCAAAAATGGGTCACAGAGTCATTTTGAGTAGGTAACTTTCCATGCGTTTTTCATCTCTTGGGGTGGGCTACCAATACACCAAATTTCGAGAAAATCGGTGAGTGACACTTGGGTAGTGTCTCTTGTAAGTGCAAGAAAGTTGTTAGTTGTGATATTATTAAACTAAACTGGGCACTTTGTAGCCTACTGTTCTAAATTAGAAGGATGCATTTGCCTGCTTGTTATCAATTATCATCAATGTGATATGATCAACCACCGCATCCAAAGAAGACTGGGGGAAAGCAGTTATCAACAACACATTTTCAATAGGATGTAGGTATGTCACCATCTGGCAAATGTCTTCGATGAATATTACATGGTTCTTATTTCCCATAACATCATGTAGTTAAGACTTCAAATAAGACATAGGCTAGCACCAATACCTGTTTTCCATAATGAAACAGCTGAGCTTGGAAGTGCTTAATGAATGCTTCTGCATGGTTCTCAATGGTGCTGATCAACGGCCTAGGCTTATATTTCAGGTTAGGCTTCTGTGACCAGAAAAGAGGTATGGAACCTCGAGTCTGCACAAAGGAGCTTCGGTCTCCCTTGTATTCCACCACCTGCTCTGTCTCCACATAATTAGCCACGTTGCCCTGTGCATCAATTCCTCGTGTGTATAGCCTGGTTCCTGCCCGTTGACAACCGCGACGAGATATCAGGCTCCAAGTAAAATTCTTCCCATTTAGGGTGCAGTTGTTGATGCTGATGAATCCATGCATTATAGGGAGACAGAAGCGGAGCAGCTCAGGGCGAGAACTCAGAGGTGCCAACAAATGACTGTTCCAGACAAAGCGGGGGTCTGCTCTCTCAAGAAGACCTGTAAAGAAAATACCAGAGGTATGTATGTAAATGAAAATTTGATAACCCCTGTAAAAAAAATGTGCTACCCTGCAACGAAAAAACCGTTTAATAGGCTTTTGTTTTCTCATGAGACACGGTTCAATATGAGTTGTTTTCTTGGTGCACAAGAATGACGTGGGGTATTGCATGCCATCCGGCCTGTAACCATCCACCAATGACAATACACCAAGTTACATTCAATATCATAACCGCCGCCCAAGAGCTATACCGGCAGTAGCTTCGTCTAATGGCAGGGTCTCCCAAGCCGGACAGGTCTCTCAAAGAGATACCAGTCTTTCCTCTCTTTTTTTTCTCCTTGTTTCTGCCCCCATCTATCCCACCTTTGTATCTTCTAATAGCCAGATAGCCATTGTTGCTTTGGCTCCTTCCCATTTAAAAAAACAATTTAATTATTTGCCTACAATGATAGCCTGCTAGTACAGTACGCCATTAAGGAACAGTCAGTGCAATTATTCGGAAAATCACATTTTCCCTGTGACCTTTCCAGGCCCTGATGCCACTATGCCACTATGGCAACATAAAATGTGACTGTTGTTCAGCGAAAAAAATTGCAATTTTTACATTTATAAGATTATAATGAAAATGGTGTTACTCAGCAAATCTAGGATACAGGGAATCACCTTTCTCGTACTTTTAAACATGAAAATTTTATTTTGTCTGCATACCATCTGCACCATTTGAAGCTCATCTTCTTTATAGAGAATACTGATAAATCCAAAATAAAATATTTTTTCATCAACCCCATAAATTTGCAATTTACCATGTGTATAACACATCCCAACTTTGAAAAGCCACATGGTGTCTCACACATGCAACTGTAATAAAAATATATTAAGACCTTTTCAGAGATTAGTCATTTAAGAGTAGTCTATTACACGATTCGGCAAGAGCGACTCAGAAATAACTTGAGGAAAGTTGCCTATACCTTTCCCCCGACATAAAATAACTCAAAACTGCAAAGTCATGAAAGAAACGTAATTACACAACATGCATCTCATGTTTTTGTAAGGCAAAATAACGTAATCACAAAATTTCCTTGTTTTCAGGAGTGACATGATTTACAGCCTTGCTCTTGTCGGCACAAATAAATGCTGACATAAGTTATATTTTACACAAGTCGTATAGAAGTACTTATCAGGATTTTGTTCAAACAGTTTACAGTTGCAATTAGATTGGTGTCTGCATCATCTTTGGCAATTTTACGAACACAACAGCCTATCTCAGGTGACAAATAATAATAATCATAATAATGGATGCCCTGTGATAGGACTCCTTGGGCCTCTTAGGGGATCATCTTTTCGCGAACCATCTTTAATCATTCCCTGCGCTGTGATGGATCTTGATTGTGGGAGGAAATGGGAGAACCCCGAGAAAATCCACGCGAACATGGAGATAACCCATCGAAACTCTATCCACATAAGTATCCTCTGTCCGACCCGGGGATTGAACTTGGGACCTCAGAGGTGGAAGGCTGTGGTGCTAACCACTGCGCCACCGTCACCCTCTCAGGTGACAAATACTATTTACTGATGATCCTTCAACATACTGACCAGCTCTGAGGAAGTCAGGTGCTGTATTGTGCAGCCGCTGCAGGGTATGCGTCACATCATAGGTGTAGGAAAAATAGAAACTGGGCGTATCCATCACTGAGTGCATCATGACCAAGTATGTTGTGTTGCATCTGTCCTGCTTTTCTGTCAGATGGGTCATAGACTTGGCAAAAGAAACGCACTCAGCCTGCTCCATGACCCACACTGCCTGGCCATTGATCTCTCCAACCTTCTTCCGACCAGTAACTACCACCAAGTATGGGCCCGCGATTAATGGGACTATTCCTAGTATTCCATAGATTTCTCTGGTGGCGGCAACAGCAGGCACCTGGTCAATCTGGTTTGGCTCAAGGGTAATCTCATGGCTCATCCGGTTGACCACCAGCATTGGAGGTGGGGTGGGAACCGTCGGGTCACATGGCTCCACATAAAACTTTTCTGGTGTAATGTGGAGGCGGTACGATGTGTATACTTCTGGGGTTTGAGCCATAGCTGCCAACTTGCATTCAATCTACCAGCAGAAACCTGAAACCCACGAACACTCTGTTAACACAATATGCGAAAACAACAACCATTCAAATGAACATGACAAATGCATCAATAATAGTGTCTGACAGTCACAAGACAGTGTGCCATGGTCAATTACCAGAGTCCAACTGGTCCATCACCTACACTTCAAGAGGGCAATCTCAACATATAACCCAGCACAAACTAAATACTGCAGAAGGCATTCAATCAACCAACCCGAACCACCCAGTGCAGAAACTGCAGATCCAGTATCAGGCCAGTGCAGTATCGCTAAGCTATTACGTCACTTTTGTAGTAAGTTATTTCTGCTGATATATTAGTTTACCTTGTGACGCCTCCTTGTCGCTCCTTGTAGCCACTTGTCACAGTTTGTTTTGCATTTAAAATATTGTTCATGAAAGATGAATACTTGGCCTTGGGTGCGGGTGTAGATCTTTAGATTAGTGGCTTCGTTTTTAGCTGCTGCGTCCTCGCTAACCCAATTCCGAAAGCTCCGAACGTGGCAACTTGCTCCCAACAACAGTTTGCATTAGAAGATATGATAAATTTAGACCACGGTCCATGTACTAGGCCCCGGCTTCAAGAAATTTTTGCAAGCAGCAATGTAGTGGAAATATTAGGCGCATTTGAAATTAAAACTGTTGTAATTTTGTAAATATAAAGTACAAATCGAATAGTGAGGCTTCCGGAGACAGCCGGAACAACTACTCTTGTTCTACATGGCGCCAGATGGCATGTCGCTGCCTGTGTTCGTGTTGCCAAATGCACTATAAATGTACTTAAATGAGGAAACCCAGTCAAGTTAGAAAAACAATGGAAATAGTATCCGAAATAAACATTATGTCTATATAAATATATAGGACATAAAAGTGAAACCAAGCCGAACCAAGCAGACATAAAACCTGTTTCACTTGAGCACCTGACTCTGGTAACCCTGCTCATCGATCAGCTTCGTTATTTTGTAATGGCCGCCTACTAGATATAGCTTATGGGCAGCACCTGCCGGCTGGATTGGCTTTTGGTGCTGGTGATCCGACAGCATAGTTTGTACTGGTGGTTGTAGGAGAGGAAGAAAAAATGATGCAGCTGAGGAGGCGTAGGGTGGGGGTAAAGGACATCAAGCAACTGGATGCCTTTCCCAAAATTCCGGAGGCGTATGTCGAGACCACACCATACAATGGGACAGGTACAGTACAATGACAATGACCACTTTTCAAATGGTGTGGTGGGCATGAGGTTTGAAATATGACACGTATTGCCCATCTCCATTGAAGGAACAGTAGCAGATGTGTTGGTGTGTGCATATTGTTAGTGCCACGCACTTGGGGTGCAGCTGTCAGACTCGCCCTCCCACATTATACAGGAGATTGTAAATGAGTCGTTTCTTCCAAAGAGTAGCAAAGTAGGGGTGAATAGGGCGCTGCTTACCCACCCCCATCAGTCTTGGGCCATTCCTGAGGACTCACTGCTATTACTCAAAACATTCAACAAAATGTGACCATTCTCCCACTCTCTGAATAAAGTTTAATTTTTATCCATAAGCATAAGTTCACGTTTATACTTCTAATTTGTACTTGTTTTGGCTTTCCACACAAGGCACAGAAGTTTGTTGACATGACCTGCCTGATACCTGCATGCTTCCAGGCAGCTGGCTAGAATTTAAGTGACTTTAACTCCCCAAAATAATGCCCATTCAAGTATGTTGATGGGGACTTTTTCCTATGGAATGATGCCAATTTCAAGAAAATTGGGCACAAACAGTGGACCCCATTCCCAGCGTTGGAATGCGCATTTAGTCTCTTATTACTTGCATCAAGACTTTCAACAACACTTCATGTAATCTAATTCCTCCTTTTAAAAAAAGAGAAAGAAAGTTTATTTTCTGCTTGCTATGATTGAAATGTTGGTTCAATGCACAAGGTTTGCTGAGAAAGCTCTCTGAAGCATGCTAATGATTTTGTAAGAGATCATCTGCACCTCTGTAAAGGTGCCTTTACATATGAGCAATTTGACGAATGAAACCTTTGCCGAGGCTGCAATTAACAATCGATTTTCGCCTCAAACAATATTGGTTACTTGGGTTACTCAGCCTCACCAAAGACTTTGCTCCGCTTTGCTCGTCAAATCGCTCACATGTAAACACACCTTGAACGCTCCCCAATTTTCTGGAATGTAGCCTGGTCACATAACAAGAACTGCTTGTAGATGTAATATCCATTTGTAACCATTATCTCATTTATGAAATACATTTGAAGTGTAATCTGTTATATTTATTTCAGTGTCAATCATCACATTTGGACTCATCTTGTGGCTGGTTGTGCTTGAGTTCTATTACTTTTGGGACCCACAATTCAAGTTCCATTTTTCGCCTGACACTGATTTTGATGCCAAACTGAAGATCAACGTTGATATTACCATTGCAATGCCTTGTGACAGTAAGTTGAAACAGTTTTGCCTGGTGTGGCATGCAATTATATTATTGTATTATATAATAGAAAGTGATTATGGTTGTTGAATAATAATAATAATAATAATAATAATAATAATAATAATAATAATAATAATAATAATAATAATACAGCCAACTCCAGATATAAGGGGCCGTCCATAATCCGCGCGGACAGATTTTTTCACTTTTTTACCTCCCCTTTGCGGACAGAAGTGGACAATTTCTTACCTCCCCCCCTAAAAATTGCGCGGACAT
>KZ539138.1:0-20440 GCA_000934665.2 Catajapyx aquilonaris
GCGTTTCCGGACACGGGTTCCTATGTCAAAAATATTTGTCTTGGTCCCCTCTATTACCCCTGGAAGTTTGTAAAGTTAGGTCGTAAACACCCTGTATACGGGTCAATAGTGAACCGAAGCAGTTTGGAGGAGGGGATGTGGTGTCCGACTGCTAATCAGGAGGTCCTGGGTTCGATCCCCGGTACCGGAAACTCTGACCGTGGTTTTATGTGGTTTCCCACGGTCCTTCCAGGAAAATTCCGGAGTTGCTTCCGTAATTAATATAGGCCACAGCAACTTCCTTCCGTCCCTATCCTATCCCAAAGAGCACAGAAAAATGAAAGCAGCAAAGAGTTCCAGGCAAAACAAACTTCCCCCCTAAAGAGCCGATGGCTGATAACGGGGTATGAATTATACGATTATTATTATTATTATTATTATTATTATTATTATTATTATTATTATTATTATTATTATTATTGTTATTATTGTTATTATTATTATTATTATTATACTGGTCAATAGTGAAAAAGGTGCAATTTCATTTCCAAATAAATAAATAAATGAAAATGTTCAGCAATTACCCCTGGTGTTCCCACAAAAATAACGGCCGAGATCGTAGATTTATATTTCACCTTTTTAAATATAAATTATAAAAATGCTGTATCTACAGCTGTATACTCACAGTTAAGAATAGAGAGTCTACTGGACCTTGACGAACTAACGTAAGTGTGGCACAGGGTGTAGAACCGAACCAGGTGGCTAGTTAGCACAGTTCGCAACATAACTGTAAGTAATACTTCAAATCGCTTCAAATGCAATGAAACAAGAAATGTGCAAATTCAGAGTATACTCGAGACCTATCCGTATGCTTACATCTGACAATAAGTAGTGTACAATTATGAGTGCATTAGAAACATGGTATAGATGGTCCAAAACATTCAAATAGGTTATTAAAATAAAATCATATCCTTGAACATCGGCGAATCTAACGGACGTGACGAACTCTGTTTATTCCACATAAAACGTGGTAAGTTTAGGTTACAAACTTTTAGTTCAAATGAGCAAGCCCTTTTTACCTAATAGTCCATGTACTTAAGCAAAAATTGAAATATGAACTGCTTACATTTACCAGGTGCCACAGATGTGACGCACTGATCTCGACACTTCACTAAATCTGACATTTAGAGCAGAATTACACGCCTTCAAGCAACTAAATTACTAAACCAACAGGTTTTTGATTCAGCGTCTCACTATGTCTGCATCAGCAAGCAAAAGAGAAAAATCCTGCACATTGCTGCTTCCTGGATGATTTTATAACAGTTTTTGTTTTTGTCCACGGACATGACTAGAAATCTTGGGACAAAATTGCTCTTGCAATAAAATCAATGCAATTAGGTACTTCAGGACAAAGAATGCACTAGTCGTTACATTCAGTAGGCCTATTCCTGATTTCTCCAGTAGGCCTACTCTAATATAAAAAGTGACATAACATATTATGCCTTGCATAAAAATTGACAAAACTACGAAAGTGAAGGTTGGGACACGCCACGGACGGGACTTGTCACGCTCTGTGGCCTGAAGAAAAACATGAAATAATTTTCTCATTACATATTTGTTATGTGCCCCGTATATTCCGCAAGTTGCTATCTTATTTCTTAGTATGTTATCTGGTTTTCAGATGTTATATTAAGTCCAGATCCGGGGTTGTTTCCGTATAATAGGCAACAGCCGCCGCCGCCTCCTACCTTCCCTATCCTTGGCCCCATCCAATGGTGGTACTCCACCCCCCTAATGGAGCACCGATTCTCCCAATGGGGCATAAATAAATAAAATAAATAAATATTAAGTCCAGAAATTAACTGGGACACGAATTGCAGGTTTTTTCACTATTCACCCTGCGCGTTATAATGCGTCGTTTAAAATTCCGCGCGAATGACAAGCGAGTTCAACTTTCAACATGGCGCTTGCCATTCCGGCAAAGGCTGGATCCGGACTGCATCTCGCTCACGCTCATTTCTCACTCTTTGAATGAACATAAGCATCAGGAGTGACGTCAGATTTTCAAACAATCTGTTTTGTCGTAGATACAAGAGTCAGGGTGAGACAAGAGGTGACTGGGAGACTCATTGTTGCCCACGTTTCAAGCAGCGACCTTCGAGAACTAAGGGAAACTCCAACAAACAATGGCTGCAGCAAATGCAAGATCCGCTAAAGTCCAGACAGGTAACGGTTCGCGTAAATTATGAGGACAGACTTTGACCTGGGTTGCATTGGTAAACCTTGAACATGTAATTAAATCTACATGAGTGATGGCAACCACTTGTTCTGTGGGTTTACCTTGTTGATGCAACCAAGAGTGATGCAACTAACCATGAGACACTAGAGCTTGGACTGACTCTGGGAGTAATTTTGTGTAATTGTTTTTAGAGGGAAGAGATGATTTCACCCCCAATGGGGGGTATATTGCTGGACCTTTATTTAATTTCATTACATTGGAGCCTATAGTTATAACGCTCGGGCCCAACGGGCGGGATGACAGGAGGGGATGTGCAAAGTGCAAGTGCAATGTCTGAACGTGGTACATTTTGTGAACACCCCTGGGTGGATTTGTCTATTGGAGATTCCACTATAGACGAAGCCAGAGACGACCGCATAACTCTGCACGAGATGAAGGGGGTAACCCCGGGCTGGGATCGATCCCGGGACCTTAACATCTGTGGGCGCATACGTTACAGCAGCGCCACTCCGCCTCCCTTCATACACTATACATATAGAGCATAATAAGCCAGCTGATGAAATCATGAGAGGGTCAAAAGTATGGGTTGGCAATGCTGGTAGCCTGGGTTCAGTTTTCTGGGTGCTGTGTGAATGGCACACTGGTATCATAGCCAGGGCTGTAAGCAGGTCGTTAGGGTGTGTTTACATGTGAGCAATTTTACAAGCGAAGTCTTCGCCGAGGCTGAGTAACCCAAGTAACCAATATTGTTTGTGGTCAATCAATTCGTGGGCTGAGAATCATCTTCGGTTAACTCCACTTTTTAATTTTTTTCAGGAGAGTCATTTACATATTCAGAACTGAATAATTCTGTCACTTGTGGACTTGAACGAAACTGTTTCCAACTCTCAGAAGGTTTATGATGCCATTATTACAACCTACGTTGGGTGGATATGAACGAACATAACACATCCAATGTCAATCCGCTGTTGGCTCGATTGCATTGAAAAATGGAGATAACAAAGATGATTCTCAGTCCGCGAATTGTGAATTTCAGCCTTGGCGAAGATTGCGCTGATCAAATCGCTCACATGTAAACGCACCTTTACATGTGGATGTTGTATTTTCAATTAGGTTGTTAAGTTATTGAACTTGTGTTTCAGTATTGGGCTTGATTGAACCATGCCAGCTGGGTCGAACATTGACCCATGAACATCTGTCTATGGTCTTTGATGTGGTATTTACGGAGCCAGAGCCTTGCTACAGAGACAATGTACATTGCCCATTTGAACTGGAAAATGTAGGCTGGATTAGACGATATCCGTAAGTCATTGCGTATTAACTTGTAATAGCAGAGTGTATTAAAGTAGCATTATTTTGTCTTTTTACAGATACAGTCACAGACTGAATCTGAAGTTTAATGATGATGCGACTCATGCAGCTGTTGAAAAAGAGTTGCTGCATTTCAGCAAGAATGGAGGAGGAACCATTGTGGAAAACACGACATGTGGCATTGAACGGAATGCGAGACTGTTAGAACAACTCAGCCAGAAGACAGGAATTAACATAATTGCTGGCACAGGTCTTGAAAAATTGTAGCACTTACTTTCCAAGCTTGATTGACTAAATTTCAGGCTTTTACATTGCATCATCTCAAATGGAAAGCACACTTTCCCAGACAACTGAGCAGTTGTGCAAACTTATGACTGACGAAATTAATTATGGTTGTGTGGATTACAAGGCAGTTAAATGTGGTTTGATTGGTGAGATTGGATGTAGCTGGCCATTGCATGGTGAGGGATTGGATTGTTGCTTGTGCAGTTGTAGTAAGATGTTTGTGCGTCACAACATTTCTGTACTACAGATTTTGAGCGGAAAGTAATTAAAGCAGCAGCAGAAGCTCAGGCAGCTACTGGGTGCCCTGTTAGTTTTCACCCTGGACGAAATCACCAAGCACCTTTTGAAATAATACGTGTGTTTCAAGAAGCTGGTGGTGATGTTCAGAAGACTATAATGTCCCATATAGAACGTGAGTAATGCAGAATTTGTACATGAAACAGACTAAACAAATTGTACATTTTAGGAACAATATTTGACAAGGCTGAACTCTTGGATTTTGCTAAAATGGGTACCTACTGTCAGCTTGATTTATTTGGTACTGAATGTTCCCATTACCAACTGGATGAAAAGATTGACATGCCATCTGATGCGCAGAGGGTGCAAACAGTGAAAATGCTGGTGGAGGAAGGATATGAGGACAGGGTTCTCTTGTCACATGACATTCACACCAAGCATCGTTTGGTATGTTTTGCATGGTTTTCACTTTTTTCCTAATACTGGGAGTTTATTCTACATCTAAGGAGAGATGTGGGGAAAAATAAACTTAATTTTTAGCTGTAGTCAGAGATGATTGCAAGGTAGATGTGCCAGTCCCAAGCATAAAGTTGGAGGATAAAGGAGGAACGGAAAGCCCTCCCCTGCGGCAGGGCGGTCTGCCAATCCCCGCCATTACGGTATCAAATTTACTGTTATAAATTCACAAACACATGCCTAAAGCAGCTAACTTGGCCCAAAAAGAGTCCATTAATTTGAGTCGTATAAAGGCAGGTCAGAGAAGGCACACAGTGTCTCCAACTTTATGCTCGTGGCTGTACTCATATGTTCTGCGTGGGATGAAACTTTTTTTTGTTCTGCATGACATCTGAGAAAAAATGCTACACTGATACTTATTGAGGATATAAATGAAGTGAAACCTGCTGTAACAAAAACCGAGTAAAGTAGAGTAGAAAGAAGTAGCATTTGGTGTTTTTGTTTGGTACTTGGGGAGGTTTTTGAATATGGCATATTTCTTTTTCACCTAATGCAACCTGTTCAGAAAGGAAAATCATGGCACAGAATGGTAATGTTCTCTACAGATTTCACATATACTGCATTACAATTCATATACAGTAAGCTATATTGGCTATATTAAGGCGTTGATGGCATTATAATGTTTCAGTTGCAGTTTGGTGGGCATGGATATTCACACATATATCTGAATGTTCTCCCAAAGATGATCAAGAGAGGAATTAGCCAATCTACAATTGACAAGATCACAATTGATAATCCAAAGCATTGCCTCACTTTTAAAGGAGGCAAATAAATGAAGTTGCAAAATTGGGTGATGGTAAGCACTAGTAAATAACGATTAGAAGTTTATTAGCACATAGCTGAAGGTGCATGCTAGATATGTCTGTATAGTTTGTTGAAAGATAATAAATATGAAGGACTTCGGTCCTTCTTGAATAATTGATCTGGCAACTTTGTCAAGGTCACATATGGTTTCTCTCCCACTGCCTGATAAGGAAGGACAAACAAGGGACAGTAAGTACAATATCAATGTATTAACTCAGCATTTGGCCTCACTATCAAGCAGGCAGCTTTGCTTTCCATGAGTTGTTGAGTTACTACTTTTTGTGCTCAGTTAGATATGGCGATGAAAGTTGGTGTCCTAGGGGCTGGTGTTGTTGGCCTTAATACAGCTTTAAAACTCCAAGATGAGTATCCCCAGTGTGAAATCGACATCATTGCTGACAAATTCATGAAAATGACTCTTAGTGATGGAGCAGCTGGAATTTTCCGACCTGACGCTACCTTTCGTGGACCTACTCCGGATATTACCATGTATGATATACGGTATTTTAAACATGTTGAATACCAAAACTGATATTGATTGTTACAGGAAATGGATGTCCGATGCTTATAATTATTATCAAGATATTCTGCAATCTTCTGATGCAGTCAGTGCTGGCGTTAAGGAAGTCTCAGTGTATATGCTTGCACACCAACTGGCACATCTTGTGCAGGTATTGTTGGCTGCATTGTGCAAGTGAGCTGCACTAATTGTTTTCTTGTAGAACAAGTTCTTGGAAAATCTCTGCCCCAATTTTCGCCCGATGACAAGTCAAGAACTGAAAATTTGTCCTGGTGATTGGAATCATGGATCATTCTACACAACAATGGTGATTGGTTGCCCTCACTATCTGCCATGGGCTACACGAAAGTAAGGCTTTGTTATTGATATTGATTGGCCCACAGGGAGCTATTCAGCCCAGTAGGATTATTTGCCTTATATCCAGATATTTCTGTTGCCAAAAGAAAAGGAATTAAATCACATTTTAAAGGATTTTTAATGCCCCTCCCACATAATTAATTAGTGGGGCTTGCCACCAAATTTTCACTGGGTAGATGAGTTTTCATGCATGCACCATTTTTTCCTATTGTTTTTGCCATGCTGTCAGTTTAGCTAATTTGTGAAATAGCTTTTAATGCATGTGATTTCAACTATACTAAATTTTCCTTTCTGAAGGACCTACAAAATGTTGTCTGTTTCTGCATTAGGCAGGTTCTATTACATCTGACAAAAATTCATGGGAAATCCTAACTCACTGCTGGGACCAGATAATTTTTTCGCAGTAGACAAGTTTCCACTATGTCCAGATCCTCATATAGAGAAGTGTAACTCTAATTTCATTTCAGATTTTGTCATCGAGGGGGAAGAATCATGAACAAGATAGTAGATGACCTGGTGGACTTGGCTAGCCACTATGATGTCCTGTTCAATTGCTCAGGATTTAATGCACGGTACCTTTGTCATGATGAGCAGGTCATTCCACTCAAGGGACAGATCATCAAAGTCAAAGCACCCTGGATTAAAATGGCATATTATGCTGACTCTGACACATATATTATTCCTGGCATGGACCACGTTTCTTTGGGAGGATGCCGTCTCTGGGGTAACTACATACCTGGAGAAGATTTGCATATGGCCCGCTCCATATGGGACAGATGCACAACATTGGTACCAAGCTTGTCAAAGGCAGAGATAGTGGAACACTGGTGTGGATTCAGACCCTTCAGGCACATTGTACGAGTAGAGAAGGAGGCAATCTACAATGATGGGAAGATGGTGAAGGTGAGTGATTTCTGTGAAGCCTAATTCTAACTTGTAATAAGCTTGAGTTTTAGATTGTGCATAACTACGGCCATGGAGGATTTGGAGTGACGACTTCTCCAGGCACCGCCAGTTATGCAGTGAAGCTGCTAGGTGAAATGCTTCATGGCAACTATGAGAATCCAGTTCAGACCAAGTTGTGATCATTCCAGTCAACTCTGATTATATTTACATGTGTGCGCCGTTCAGCTTGTATTCAGGGCAGAAGCCCCTAACAGCAATAAATGATAACAGCAACAACACTCCATGCCTGTTTTATTTGGAGAAGTAATAGCAAAGGAACAGCTTACATGAACATTAATCTTCCTCTCCCAAGCCCCCTTAGACTGGGCCATAGTGGAGGTGGGCTGGAATTGTGCCTACTTCTGTACTTCATCAGGATCACGTCCTAAGCATGCCTGCACTTGAATGTAACTGCACCTAATAGGCCTATTTGTTTATTAGCTGGTATAGTGTAAGACTGTAAGGAGTTAGTGCAAGTGACCAGCGAGCATAGTGAAATGATGTTCTGGTGTAAGTCAGTGTATGGAAAGCCCTCAATGATGCTTATTTCCAAGCTTGTAGTCAGTGCTGCACTGATGTAACGCCATGACTAACCAGCTGATAAATGAATCTATTTCAAATCTTGGGCATACAAGAGAAACCCAATAAGCCAGATTTAGGCAGTTTTTAAATGCAACTACATTCACATTTGTAAAATACCCGATAGCCTGGTGAAGTCAATTTAGTCATAATGAGCCAGCTAGCCAGGATTTTCTGCATTATCTTCCATGTATTAGTACAAGTACAAATCTTTGCTGCGGATTACCTATCTTGAAACTGGATTTTTGTACTCCAATGGGTTTCTCTTCTATGTCTGTGTATGTCTCACTAAGCAAGCTATTCTGATGTGAAACATGGGGCTTTTGTTCACTTCTTGCTGCAGACATGCTATGGTTGGGCAAAGACTGGGATTGCTGGATGATTGTGTGGAAGGGAAGTAAGGTTTCTGTGGTGACTGGCAGTGGGGGAGGAGAGATGGAGAATTTAGATAATATGAAATTGCTCAGATGCGTCTTATCAGGGCTTGACTCTTACCTTGCTGTTTCATTTTTCAACATTGTGAAAAACAACTGGTGTATTGTCCAGGCAAGTAATATATGCATTTTACTCCCCCTGAACAGTTTTATTGACTCCTGTTTTAGAGGGCACAAAAATACAAGGCATCACTATTGAAATAAACCATAGAACTTAAATATGTGTCCGCTGACCCTTTGTCTCAGGGCATTACTGCAGTCCTGTGTAATAGTCACATGCTGTGACTGGTCCAGTGGCAAGCAAATGGTCCCATTGAGATAAGTAGCTTATACATTTGCTATGGCCAAACTGCCAGCAGGTGAAGTGACCTGATCACTGCTCCACTTGAAGCCAAAGCTTAAGTAACTGAATGGCAACAATCACAAGAGGTACTAATGAAAGTGGCAACTGCTGCTGCAAGGGAAAAATGCTTCCCAATATACTTAGGTAGCAATATTTTTGAACCTGCACCTGATCTTTTCACGGATACAGCTGTGGAAACATGGAAGTGACATTTGGGATGTAAGGATTCAGGTACTCTGGGAAAAGGCAATTGATTGCAACGACGACAATGTGCAATTATATGAGTGCAACACACAATGACAAAACATGGCCCTCAGCCCACAAGTATCCTTGCGCATTGCAAATAGGAATACTGAACTGGAACCAACACAACAGCATGTTACTGAAGTTTTCGAATTTTCCGTGTCTTGGTCCCAGGAGCCACTTTGGATTGATTCATCAGCAGCAATCCAAAGAGGATGAGAAGTGTTCCAATCCACCACATGACAAGTAATGCCTCTTCAAACAGCACCTGACCAAAAATTGCCTGTAAGAAAATGGATTTAGAAGATAAATCGATTGATAAGCTTACAATTAGAATATTTGTAATGTGACGCACGGTGAAAAAAAAATTGGCCGCCATGTTGGTTACAGTGGCCTCCAGTGATGTGTTGCAAAATCGCAACGCTTTCACAAATGTGGTCCACATCCATGAGTTGACAAGCAGCATAAATATCCCAAACGTAATCCTTATGTAGTTGATAACCTGCAATGGCCATGACATGAGCCAAGTGAATGGTGATGCATGATAACAACTAATAACATCTACCTTTCTGCAAGTCTTGATGTCATCTCCAACATTCATGTTGCGATATGTTGACTCGCAAAGCCATTCAGCTTCACTCTCTGCCATAGCAAACTTTCCACAGAGGCTGGCCACAGCAGCCAGAAGCCCTGAGGCAACAGCATATACTTGACCTTTCATGGTGGTCCCATTACCCTGAAATTCAATGGTGAAAACAATTTTAGTTATAATCCTGTATAAGGGCAGCCCTGCTCTGTGGCTGCAAGGAAACATTCCATTGTGCAGGTTGCGCTGGCTCCCGGAAATTTGCCTCGCTGAAGAAGAGCCCGGTTAGATTGTTATTCATTGTTGTCAACATTTCTGTCAAGAATGAATAACAAACTATCCTGGCGCTTCTTCGGCCAGACAAATTTTCCGGGAGATGGTGCAACCCGGCCATAGTCTCTATTGGGCGATATTCCTACATTCTACTTTTGGAGTGTACATCTTATGCTTAACGGTATGTGCACATTAAACAAAAATACATACTACACATATTTGACAGTAGTTATAACTGAGAGTCGGAAATCAGGCAATAGGTAACAGCTGACAAATACAAAGATAAATCACACTATAGTTACTAGCTAATGTGTAATTAAATATTGTAAATATATCACCCCTTTCTCAATCTGACATAATGATCAAGTTTGGCGAAACAAGAAACACTCCCTAAATACTCATTGGACAAATTCCTAGCAAGCATATGTTCATTCCAACCGTCACTGCAATAGACTGACAACCGCTGTAAAATATTACACCTACAGCTACAGTCATACAGAATCACGTGTACTTTGACACACCAAACATTACACCTATCAGCAACAGAAATGTGTTGTCAAAGCTTGAACACTCCCATCCTCATGTTAACGTGAACTATTCTGCTCACTACTACTGAGCATGCAATAGTTTCTCTACTGAATAGCGATATGAGTAATAGAGCTTTTAGGTAGCCCCAAACCAAGACAAGAACTACAAACCATGCATTGGCAAGAAGAAGTCACCTCCGTCCACTGGTGATTTACAGTGGCGCCCTGATTTCCTCAACTTTTTTTTGACGATTTCTGATCTCCCCACATGATGGCTCTGTCCCTTATTCTTTTTTCCACAGCGTTCCAGAAATTCCACATAAGTAGGTTATTAACTCAATTAAATGCGAATATCAAAATAAATGTTTTGGCATTCCGACACCCATGTTTCCGATGAATTGGTGAATTTGCTGTCCTCAAAAACTTGACGGATGCACGCGTACTATCGGCTACTTTTGTATAACAGCGATATGTTTATCAGTTACCATACAACAGCTAATTAGCGCATTAACTATGCACTTATGAGCTATCTCAGTTAATGCTACAACCGGCTACAACAGGGCTTATAATAGGTTCACTCATATATGTGTTGACGCATATCTCAGCTAGTTTATTCTATTGTCTTAGAGCAAAATCGAACAAAAAAACCAGTTCGATTTAACGTCGTAGAGAAGGAACAATGATTAACTGCTATTCTCCTCTGCTTCCACATTAGTTACTTACAAGTAGCGGCTAGTTATAGCTAATATGCTACGCTATTTCTTGACTGATGGGGCTGCTGCAGCGCCAGTGATTGAGTGAAGCACTTGCGTGCTACAGGAAGAATGGCGGACGTCCAGTTGAGCACGAGAGCTTTCTGCAAGCTCATTTTGCACGCAGCCAAATACCCACATTGTTCAGTGAATGGGGTCCTGTTGTCGGAAAAGGTGAAGGGATCCGATTCGAAAGTGCTGGTCATTGCGGATTGTATTCCGTTATTCCACATCTGCCGGTACTTGACCCCCATGTTGGACGTGGCCTTGGCGCAGGTGGGTGTTACGTTCTCATTTCGCCATGTGGCAATTCAGGTGGTATTGTGGTGGGACGGCCGCAGGTTTTTTCTAGTTAGGTTTGGTTAGCCTAACTAAAGTGTGGTTGTGGTGATGGAAAAGCCTGGCACTAGAATGCTGGATATGAGTAGTGAACAGTCATTTTTGGAGGGTAGCTGTAGTATACATGTTGGGACCTTTTTGCAAAGTGCCTGGGGCCACAGGCAGGGGTGAGCAGGAGGGGAGGTGCAAAGTGCAAGAGTAGTGTGATATATGGGTCATTTTGTGAGTCCCCCGGGTGGTTGGTATCAAGGAGTCCCACCTGAGGTAAAGCCAGAGACGACTACTCAACACCACACGAGATGAAAGGTGGGAATGCCCAGGCTTGGGATTGAACTTGGGACCCTTCCATGTGTGGGCCCGTATATTACTGCAGCACTACTCACTTCCCACCAGGTTACTCATATACAATGCATGAATGTCATAAGCATTAGTTTGTGTGACAAAAAGGGGGCCAAATAGGGTGGGAGGGGAAAGGTGTTTTTTGTGTGTGCCAGTGAGATGTACTTTTTAATGGGGAGACTCGTCCCGCATGACATGTACGATGTCATGGCAGGGGGAATCAAAAACCAAAGCTAGATGATGTCCTCTAATCCCAATTCTTTGCAGTTCTATTGGTCACATAATAATAACTTTAAAAATATGGCAACATATAATAAAGTGACCATATTTTGAAAGCCAGAAAGCAGGACACCCCCTTCCTGCACCTTCCCTTCACCAAAAGCAAGTTATACTGTCTTGGGTTTATCAGTTTATGACTTTACGTTCATAGACATAGTTTATCTTTATGAATTATGTGACATTAATTTTGTTCATTTTCCATATGGTGCTATTCTATAAAGTAAATTAATAAAATAAAGGAGTGCAACAGGCTTGGAAAGTAATGGAGGAAGAGAGGCTTGCATGTCGCATCACGCACGTCGATTGTGCTCCTCTTTTGCTTTTGGAATACACTATACAGTGACACATTCTATTGCTTGAACCTCCAAGTACAGGAAAAACAGGACTGTCAGGACATCTAACCGCCAAAAGCGGGACATTTGAGCGCCCACAGACAAACTATGGGGACAGCAGGACGGGGGCCTAAAAACAGGTCTGTCCTGCCTAAAACAGGACATCCGGTCACATTACATATAATTAACATTACTTTTACAGAGATTTACACCTATAATCAACCAGCATTACAGAGTGGTTTAAATGTTATGTACCACACCCAGACATTCAGCAGCATAGATTTGATTGTAAAAATGCAAAATGTAATTTACTGAATTTCATTTCAGATTGACCACTACTGCAAGTCAACTGGTTTGTTTATTTCTGGATACTACCAGGCGAATGAAAATGTCCGGGACACGAGGTATGTCTCCAATAAGCTCTTTGAGGAATTGCCAGTAACAGTTGTACTTTTGCAGTCCTGACTTCGTGGCACTGAAGATTGCAGATAAAGTAGCAGAACACTACGGCGATGCCTGTCTAGTGATGGTGAGACATAACTTAATATTCTGAGAGAGTTTCAGTAGTATCTGCGGAGATATATTGGATTGGAAAAGGTTCATTTGCTGAAACCAAAGAGGATATTGATGTTACAATGGCAACAAAGTCAATCAGCAATGTCAGTAATAATGAAAGTAACAACAGGGATCTGGGTTAGAGGGATCAGCATGTTGTTCACTAAACTTTAACTTGAATGAAATTAGCATGTGCACATTTTTTCCCCCCATTGTAAAATTCTGTTTGAAACTTGCCCATTTTGGGCAATAAGCATTGCTTTTAATAGTATTAATTAATTTCAATGTGCTCAACATAACTAAAAATTGAGCATCATGTACCATTTGTGGTAAAATTAATGTAACAAACTGTGGATGGTTCCCAGCACTTTTTGTGGCCATTTCAAGCATGAAAAAATGGCAAATTCACGAGTTTCAAGCTCATGTTTACACAACTCGAACAGCTATTGAAACACTGAGAGTCACTTTTTCATGTACCGGTAATGTTATTAAGAATAACTTCACAAAAATATTGATGCGAAATTAAGCAAAATAAGAGCAAAATAAATCCTGGAAGTGATCCTTTGACAGTGCCCCTCTGGCCACAATCCCGCAAAACCACCCACAAAAGAAGCTCAATCTGGATGATTGAAGTCACCCACCATGTGGTGGGACAAAATGGGATACAAGATTGGTTGATGAGGAGTCTTTTGGCCACAGTGGCGGAGCCAGGAGGGTGCTAGGGGGTGCGCAAGCACCCCTTTGAATAACCTCCGCACCCCCTGTCGCACACCTAAAAACGTGTCAAATAAAAGAGCAATTTTTTAAAAAAATGTTCAGTACGCATTTTCCGGCCGGCACGTTAATCCAGTATGTATATACAGTACACTACAGGGTAATATACAGGGAGCATATCACATGGTGAGCCCGTAACCACTAACCAGGAATGGGCGAATCTGACTCAACAGGCAAACTGCCATCCATCATTACTCGAAAAGGCCATGTTTCAAGCGAACTTTGGCTTTGAGGTACAACAGGCACCGCACCGCTCCGGTACTGCCCTCTCATCGTGGGATGGTTGGGACGGGTCCACCAGATGCAACAACCGATCTGGAGAAACCGGAAGGAGGGCAGTTGTACAGTACGATTTATGAAGCTTGTCAGAACGATCACGGGGTAGGCTATCAAAGGTATAGGTCAGCATTTCTTCACCTAGAAGTGACACTTGACAAATCACGGTACTTCGTTCCTGTTCCTAATGGCGCACCTTTGCTGGAATAATAATAATAATGGACACAATAATAAATAACAAAAAATTAAACGACCCCGGGCACTTTTATGGGCGTCTCTTTGCATTTCTGCCAACAATACAAATCTCCTGGTGTCGGAAACATTTGCATACGTGATTCGTGCGTGCTGAAGACAAGCGCCAGCATGATAGGTTTACTTTTTTTGTCTTCAGTGTAATAGTAATATTATGCTGGCGCTATTTGTGACATCTGTCACGAATCATGTATGCAAAATAATGTTTCCGACACCAGGAGATTAGTATTTGTTGTCCGAAATGCAATAAAGAGACGCCCATAAAAGTACCCGGGGTTGTTTAATTTTTTTGTTATTTATTATTGTGTCCATTTATTATTATTCCAGCAAAGGTGCGCCATTATAGGAACAGGAACGAAGTTCCGTGATTTGTCAAGTGTCACTTCTAGGCGAAGAAATCCTGACCTATACCTTTCATCAGGACTTATACGGTTATACCCCGCGATCGTACTAACAAGCTTCATAAATCGTAGAACTGCCCTCCTTCCGATGCCTGTTTCTCCAGATGTGATGATGCATCTGGTGGACCCCCCGAAATGTTTGAAATAGCATTAAAAATTACTAATTCCTGATTATATATTTTTTTTGAAAAAGTGCTACCAATTTCATCAAATACACACCCATTCAAATTTCCCACATTCACCTAAACTTGTGTGACCTTGAACCCCAAAAAAATTTGCCCCAAATCAAAGCATCTCTTGCTAAAGTTCGAGCCCCTTATCTGCACCCCTTGATATCTGAGGCTGGCTCCGCCACGGTTTGGCCATCAAGATATGGAGTCCTTATCAAGACAAGCCTACAGAATTGAGCAGGGATAATTGGAGGCATTTTCAATTGTGTGCTACTAGTTGGCAAAGCACCCAATCTTTCCTGTAATTAGCTGTGGCTATGGTTTGCTTAATTATTTTTAGAAATGTGGAGGTTTGTGAAAAGCCTCATGGGTGTGTCATGGCAAATTAGCTTGGAACATGGGATTATTCTAATGTAATTATTTTCATCATTATTAATTAATAATAATAATTTATGGGTAATGCTTTCATCCCTTCTGGGGTATATAGCATGGACCTTTATTGTATTTTGAGTTGTTCAATACATGGTGCCCATTTAACGAAGCACCCGGGCCCACAGGCAGGATGACAGGAGGGGATGTGCAAAGTGCAGTGCAATGTCGTAGCTAGTGTCATTTGTGAACTCCCCCGGGTGGATTAGTCTAAGGAAATTCTACCCAAGACGAAGCCAGAGATGGCCCAACTCTGCACGAGATGAAGGGGGGAACCCCGGGCTGGGATTGAACCCGGGACCCTAACATCCGTGGGCGCATACATTACCGCGGCGCCACTCCGTCTCCCTTTTCATCATTATTATTCTCTCGTCATGATGATCAAAGCACTTACAGAAATATTAATTGCAGGTTGACAACAGACGTGTGTGCCTCGCCATGGGCCAGATGCCCTTGAACGTAATGCAGCATGTAGATGGGAAGTGGGTGTCTCGGGATAAAGGAAGGTATGTCTATACAATTTATCATTTTCAGGGAATGCTGAAGGCTGGTAGCTTCATTCCAGTAATCTCTCTTTGGAATGCTGGGCTTATCAAGCAGAGTTTTTCATCATTGCTGTGATTCGCATTACTGTGGTGGTCTGGAATCTAACCCGCCTATTGAGAAGGTGTGCCTGTAAAGTGAAGCAGATATTCCGAAAAATTACACTTTTATTGCTCAATTGCATACCTAAAATTTTATTCCTCTCAATTTTGTTGCATTGGGTGTAGCGTGCTTTCCCATGTTTTAAAATTGCCTTTCTTAATATCTATGTGCTCATACAAATGAATAGCAATTCACTTCCCTTACATTTAACCCGTCACAATTGTTAAAACAGGTCTGGAAAAATGTGAATTTTGGATGCTAAAGCTGTTGTAGTTGTGTTACCAATGAATGTGCATTAGTATCACAATTTAAAGAACACTCCCAAGTTTACACTAATAGTGACATGTAGATGGAGAGGAAGGAGTTTATCTTGTTACTAGGCACCAACTTGCCAAAATTTGGCAAAAAATTTAGCAAAATTGCAAAAGTGGAGAGAGGCGAGACGCGGACCAGGCAGCGACATCTGACGGTGAAATTTGTTTGTTGGTTGTGCCAAAGCAACTAAGGCTATCTGGCAATCGTGTAGTGGGTTTTTGTTAGTGGGAGGAAATGGGAGAACCCCAAGAAAACCCACGCAAACACGGCGAGAGCCCATCGAAACTCTTCCACATAAGTGTCCTCCATCCGACCCGGGGATCGAACTCGGGACCTTATAGGTGGAAGGCTGTGGCGTTAACCACTACACCACTGTGTCGCCCCCGACGCTGAAGTGCCGAAGTAAGACGGTGCAGAAGTAAGCAAGTTACCAGCCAGGAGGTGGCGCCCTGCGCCCAGAATGGCGGAAATGGGAATTCCGTGGAAAGGGTGCTGCGGGTTTTTTTTAAGGCGGTGGGCGTTTTTTGCGTTTTATAAATTCCCTGGTCACTATTTCCAAAAAACAACAGTTTATTGCAAATATAGAAAACGCGGGCTAAATTTTGACACCATTCCCAATGCTGTAGGCCTTATGGTGCAGGAGGAGTTGTGGGAACAGTCGTGTATTATTAATAATATAGATTTTACAACTGTACATTGTAGAGGATAATGGTTCACATTATGCATAAGAGAGCATCATATCCTGTTACACATTTGCTTTTTGATACGAGGTTCAGTTATTCTAGCGAAAAATTCTCTGAAATGATCATTAGTATCTTAACTGGTGGAGGATTTGGTCATTCTTGTCCATGTCATTTGCAAGGCAAATGAAAATAATGTGGTGCAAATCCAAGTTACCATTGTAATTGCGAATGGGGCACTTGTCCATTTGTTAGATAGCCGTTCCAATCAGACTTGCCTCACTTCATCCGACTAGGTTTTACAAGCGCCATGACAAAATGCTGTTAGTAAGGAAGTGCCAATGTTGGCATGTCAACTATTAACTGTGGAATAACAATAGGTTGCCATGTCATAGGCCTATGACCTATTATAGAGGATAGTGTTTTAAATGCTCACCTTTAGTCAATTGTTGCAATGCTCATGCATTTTGATTGTGGGAGGAAATAGCAGATCTCTGAGAAAATCCATGTGAACCTGGAGAGAACTCAAAACTCATTCCACATGAGAAATTCCTCAGCTCAATCTGGAGATCAAACAAGTGACCTCAGAGGTGGAAGGCTTTTGCGCTAACTGTTACATCACTTAGCTGCCTGTTCCTTTTGCTGTGGAATGGTTCAGAGAGTATACATTTTCTAAGTGATGCGTCTGCTCTTCCTTGAAGACTGATGTTTTTCCCTCCTCTGGAGAGATGAGAATTAATGCATTATCTCGGGTGATTGCGTATTAAGTGGTAATTGCGTATTAAATAACTGATTATTGCACCGAAGCAAGTTGGTGTGGTGGTTAAGGAGCCAGACTGCTAATGAGGAGGTCCTGGGTTCGAATCCCGAGGCCGGCGACCCTGACCATGGTTTTCTGTGGTTTTCCACGGTCCCCCCCAGGATAATTCTGGGGTTGTTTCCATATAATAAACCACAGCCGCCTCCTTCCTTCCCCATCCAATGGTGGTACTCCACCCCCCTAATGGAGCGCTGATTCTCCCAATCGGGTATAAATATAAAAAATAAAAAATAAAATAAATAACTGATCATTGCTAATCGATTGTTTAGCACCCACTTAGAAGATGATTCACAAGCATTGGCTACTGCATCCGTCCTGCTACAGAAGAAGGCATACCGCAATCTCATTGATTTTGACAACCACCTGGATGACATAACACAAGAGTGGCTGAACACAAGTTTGAACCAAGTTGTTGAGGAGGAACTCTGATGTGCATTGTTGTTGCATCCCTTTGCAAGTTTTTTTATACCTTCAACAGACATGTGTGATGTGAGCAAAATAACCAAATAGATGTTGGTAGCTTTACCTTAAGCTCTGTAAATGTACATGAAAGTGTGCAGTCATTGATAATGAGATCCATCAAGCCAGTGACAGCCTTCTCTTCTGAATCAGATCTGGTTGCTGCAGTATTTGAAAGTATCATATTGTGGTCTATTTGGATTTATTACATATTTTAATTTTTTAACTCTGTGATGAATGTGTATGTGTTTCATAATTTAGCTCACATCTGTATCAGCTGAAATGTCATGTATGCCTGCAAGTCCCCTTGATGCTTTGAAGGAGGGGAGAGAGAGGGAAGTTGCATAGAGGGAGTGAATGCATTTCTTCTGACTGACTGAAGATGGTTGGGCTCAGCAGAACCAACTTGAACCATACTTCAACTGATACCAATGTGAGCTAAGTTATGAATCACATGGTACAGGGAAGTTGTCTCCAAAAATGGGCCATGACCCACCAACTACAGACATCTTTGCTCTACAATAGTAATATTACCTGGCATCAACATGTTCGTCACGAGAGCAAAATCAGCAAATCCTAATGACTGCAGCCAGCAATTAGTGCCTGCCAATTACTGATTTGTCAAATGTAACAAACGCAATTGGCATAGTTAATTGTTCGTTAAGAATCTATCACCTCTAACCCTGTGTACATGCAGTGACTGTTATTTCAGGTGCTGCAACCTAGTGTTTTACCAGTGTCAATACCTTTTGCCAGCACAGTTGCCTGTGCAACAGGTGTAATAGGTTATGGGGATGGAAGTTTTAGCGAAATTATCTTATGCAGTAAAATTGTCAAGTGAGATCTGTGGCACTGACATGGTTGCATGTGCCACAGGTTAACAAGGTTACAGGTATAGGGTATAACCACTGATGCATTAAGTAACTGTGGGTTCAACATAAAGCCGAGCATCTCTGTTTTACTTGTGCAAATGTGATTATTGCGCAACAGCTTGGCTAGATTAAGTTGGGAGTTCTAGCCAAGCAGGTGATTCTATGGCACATAAGTCAAGAGAACTTCCCAGGCTGAGAGTAAGTTGTTCATGTGTTGTGAGAGGATACATAATGTGTGATCCATGAAGAGAGACACAATAGTTGCATGTATGAAGTTCCCCAGAGCAGATGATGTTGATGTAATAGTTCAATAACTGTTATGAGCTGGACATCCAACATGATAATAATAATTGGCAAGAGTATTTCTTTTTGTTTTCTACCCCCTTTTTGGAACATGTCAACATTCATTTAATTCTAATAATGTGGCTATGCAGCAACATTCCATAGCTAGTGGCATCAACTGCAAGTCATCAGGTGATTACACGAGTGTCGTTCCAAATTGATGTACACTTTATCCCCCCCCCACACACACACACACACTCCCCCTGCGGCCTATTAGGTGTGGGGACGTAAAAAAGACAACTTTTCAAAGCTAGTGTAAACTAACCTACCCTACCCTACCCTACCCTATTAACCTACTGTACCCTACGTAACCTAGGCTGAGAAAAATGGACTTTTCTAAAACCCTGCAACTGGAAATAGTGGGCACTTGTCCCCACTACTGCAAAATCAAACCCACAATTTTCTTATGGGGACCGTAAACGTCCCCGCAAGTGGGAAAATGTCCCCACAGATGAGTGAAAGTCCCCACAGTTACAATAAAAACAACTACTTCTGGTCCCACAGCTTATTGAAGACAGGTACACCCACACACACCTAGACTTGCGCTCAATAAGCTATGGGGGCATTGAAAACTCAACTTTTCGAAGCTAGTGTAAACTAACCTAACCTACCCTACCCTATCCTATCCTAACTAACCTAGGCTGAGAGACTTTTGTGAACCCCTGCAAATCGAAATTGTGGGGACATGTCCCCACTATAACTGTAATGTTCTGGTGTGTGAAGTCACAGTAAAAGCACATACTTCCGTTCTCACAGCTTATTGAGGACAAGAACACACACACATGCAGGGCCCATGCTGGAGGCACACATTATTGAGATAATCCACTGGTACCACGGGTTTTGCAGGATCTCTTAAGTCCTCCAGGAACCACTTTTTGGTGGTGTGGTTCACCCACTCCTGGACAACAATGTCCTCGAAATGACATCGACAAAGGGGTTTTATCATAGATCCGGGTTTGGGTGTGTTCCCTGGCTTGGGTTCCAGTGACTTCCACCTGTTCGGATCCATGAAAAAGCCCCTTTGCTGACACCATTTCGAGGACGTTGTTGACGAGCAGTTGTTTGGGAGTGGGTGCGCTGCACCACCAAAAAGTGGTTCCCGGAGGGCTTGGAGATGCTGCCACACCCATGGTGCCAGTGGATTTGGCTGTAGAAGGATTCTATCGATAATGTGTGCTCATCTGCAGACCTGCATGGGCCCTGTATTTGTGTGTGTGTGTGGGGGGGGGGG
>KZ539138.1:20450-32469 GCA_000934665.2 Catajapyx aquilonaris
GTGGAGTGGGGGGGGGGGGGTTAAGGTGTAAGTCATTTAGGAATGGCCCTCGTTGTGTGAGAAACATTTACATTGTGTCAATGCACATAATTATATGCATAAAGTTAATTCCACTAAAGCAATGGAGGTGTATTCTAATACTATGAATGTGTGATTGATTTACTAAACATGAGAAAGGGGTTGATAAGTCCACTCGTGCCACTGAGTTCATGTTGCAGGTTTTGAGTATCACCAAATTGTATGCTTTTTCTCATGGCATTTGTCATATTGTCAACACTGAACCACTGCATGTTATCTGCATAAACCCTGTAATGAGGTGCATTTTTTGGGACATTGCCAGATGCACATGAATTTTTAAGTGGCAGATGGTTCCATTTTGTTTATTCATCAACATAATTTGCTGAGGATTGATGAAGATGGATGATGAACATTGTAGGTCTGACCATCCAGTCACCATGAGGAATGAAGCTTCATTGCATCTACTTCTAAGGGGACTTTGTATAACAATTGTAGAGCATATCATATTACGATGCATTAAAAAATCATTATGCAAAATCCGCGATTTCCATCTGAATTCATACAACCAGCTGTGTTTGTCATTTTCATCATTGAGTTACCCTTAATGTAACACATTTTATGTACAATATTTTGGAAGGTGATCCTTGGTTCAGCTCAAATGTTCATCCCTGTGAAAGATTTATTGACAAATAGTCATTTATGAGCATATTGGTACAGGATGTTTTAGAAACTATTTCAGAAATTAGTTTAAGGGCCCATGATATGGGAAGCTTTTGTTGTTAGGTATACAAAAGAAGAAAGCCCTTATTCATCTATGTAACTATGCCAGATTAGTAACTTCTACTATCTTATGACCAAGAGTACAACCTCCCTAGGCCCTGTAAACAAGCAGACACATAGTCTGACACTTGAAGCATGTCTTTAAAGAGTGCCCCCGAAAAATTAAAGAAGTTGTTGCTTTTGAGGCACCAAGTTGCTTTCCAGAATCATTCACTTATTGAATTTCATCAAAATACCAGATTAGTTGTGGAGAAACAAAGGAGTGAGGGAAAGTACACTACACTTCACAACCAGTGTTCCACATTCTGTTTGATTATCCAAATCAGGTTGGGGTTATGTGTAGCTTATATTCTCTTCCCCCATTGTTTCCTCCAGATGTGAAGTCAGTTTGTGAAGACTATGGAATGATACTTGAAATATCATCCAACCACCTTTAGTTTTCTATTCAATGTGTGCTGTGTGGCTAAATCATCGTTGATCTGACAAAAGGACAAATTCAGCGTTTTCATAATTTTACAGGAAAGCCGAAAGAAACCTGCAAACTGCTATACAAATACATAGGATGGTGTTTTGATTTACCATTCTAACTGAGGGCAGTATATGGTCCTATGTGTTAGCCGTTATGTCAGAATGTGACCCAACACGTGATGATGCTGGCAGAGGCCATAATCTAATTTAAGCAAAAATGTCGAATTTGTCAGATTAACGACAAAGAATTGTTTAGGATGAAACTCAGTTGTATGGTGATATTCAGGAATGTTTTTCAGTTTTTTATGTTGGTGAGATGTTGAATCAAGATATTTGAATACAGAATATTGATGATTATGATGTTAGAAATAACTTATCCTAGACAATACCTTTTAAGACGTGCAACCCTTATGGGACTTCGTAAATCCTTGAAAACCCTAATTCTACCGCAGAGCACTAGGAGGCAGTGTTGTAACGGACCCAAGTATAACTCGCTGCTCCCTCATGCCTGTTCACTGTCCCCCATCCCTCCTTATCACCACCAAAATTCTTAATCCTCAAAAGGGTTCCCTTCCAAACCCTTTTGAGGATTAAGCTTGTTGGGAAGTGGGGCATTTTGGCGGTGGTGGTGGGTAGGGTAGGGGTAGGGGTAGGGTAGGGTGGTGGTGGTAGGGTAGACGGGAAAAATTCAGGATATCTGTACAGTCTACTATCCGTTTATTTAATATAGAGCCCTGTGTTTGACTCTAAACAACTCCCAGGCAAATTATCCAAAAATATTAAGTTATGTATCGTTCGAAAGCTTGTTTAAATCCACGTTATATATATGCGAGTTGTTTTCCTATCGTCAGTCTCTAATTTTTTATCTTAAAAATAAGGCGGAAAAGTGTCACTTTTTGACTAGTTGCCAACGTTGCATCGCAAAGTGAATTTTTAATGACACTTTCAGGAGGCCAAAAAATTCCCCTGTGAACCATGGATAGTGCACATCTTTGTCTATCTAATGATATATTTGAAACATTGAGATCGCCATTTCTGTAATCATAATTAAGTTCATTGCACACGTCTAGCTGTTATCTCTGCTGTTTATAATCCGAATTACTTGGCGAATGTATCGACGGCAAGCCAGAAATGTGCGT
This sequence comes from Catajapyx aquilonaris, assembly GCA_000934665.2. Lineage (NCBI taxonomy): Eukaryota > Metazoa > Arthropoda > Diplura > Dicellurata > Japygidae > Catajapyx > Catajapyx aquilonaris. The sequence continues at coordinate 22,856 of KZ539138.1, forward strand.
GATAAGATTGCATTGTGCTCTATTACACTAAAATTGTTCAAAGTATTGTTTTAAGGACCCAGCCCGCTTTCTGGCGGGAATAGATGGCGATACTTTTAAATGCATGAAAAAATTTGCCTGGGAGTTGTTTAGAGTCAAACTCAAACACAGGGCTCTCTAATAAATAAACGGATAGCAGGCTACTATGTACTATCCTATCCATCCATTCTTGGGTTTTCCGAACATTTTTGCAGTTTCCCGACATTTTGTTATTTATCCTTAAATGCCGACTTTTTCAATGTCAGAAATAAATACGAAATCCCGACATTTTCAAGATTTTCTCGACAGCGTGGGAACCCTGCGGTGACAATAATGATTGTGATGATGATGATATAATGATAATGTTTGTGATGGTAATGATTGCGACGATGATGATTGTGATGGTCTCAACTCAGTTTACACCACCATCACACTCAGCATTGCAATACGAAAACCTATTTACACTGTATAATTAAAATTGTGTTCTTAACCTCCCCGTACGTTAGTGCCCACTTATTTCATGAATGTGTTATCCATGCAACAAAATATGCGGTTTAGATGTAATATTCTGACACGTACGCCTTGTAGATACTTTCCAAGTCAAAAGTGATTACTTTTTCGGAAGGTTTCACTCCATATCGCGCATATGGCCCTCTTTTCTTTTTGTTCCGAAAAACTGGTTTTTCTCAAGAAGGTGTGATTAGCTGGTTGGGTCGCTGNGTGATGATGCTGGCAGAGGCCATAATCTAATTTAAGCAAAAATGTCGAATTTGTCAGATTAACGACAAAGAATTGTTTAGGATGAAACTCAGTTGTATGGTGATATTCAGGAATGTTTTTCAGTTTTTTATGTTGGTGAGATGTTGAATCAAGATATTTGAATACAGAATATTGATGATTATGATGTTAGAAATAACTTATAAAGTCAGGGTTTGGCATGTGTTCAGGAAAGTTAACTCCTGATCATATACATATATTTTTTGTCATAAATGATACATCACTTCACTAGTTTTGAACTATCTGATGTAAAGTGTAACATGATGCAACTGGTTCCACCTTCTTGTCAAAACAAGATGCTGTTATGAATATAACACAGTGGTATTGCTAATGTATGTTGAGTGTTTCACACTCTGCTAGTGACTTTTTTTACAATGCAATTGTAAATTATCCTTGTAGACTTTTTTCTCTCTAAGGTAGTGCTTGACCTCATTATGAGGTATGTAGACCTTTATTATACCTTTGTGTATAGACCACATTTTGGAACCTTTTTATGAAGCAGCTGGGTCTGTGGGCAGGGGTGAGCGTTAGGGGAGATGCAAGGTGCAAGTGCAATGTCTCATACGGTCATTTTGTGAGTACCCCGAAGTGGTTAGTCTCAAGGAATCCCACAGAAGACAGAGCCAGAGATGACCCAACTCTGCACGAGATTAAGGGGGGAATGCTCGGGCTTGGGATCGAACCCGGGACACGCCCATCCCTAGGTACAAACGTTTCTTCAGAGCCACTCAACCTCCCCCATGTAGATCCAGTTTCCACTGTAACAACCTTTAACCAGTAGGGGAGACTGGGGCACAGTGGACCACGGGGCACAGTGGACCTTTCCATTTTTAAAATCGAAAAAGCCGCCAAATTTTTTTCATCTGGTACCAAGTGAAACAAGTCACTGCCATGCTCCTGCCAACATGGCTGGCAACGGCTAGCGATCGATCGATCGATCGATAGATATCCAGCGATAGATATCCAGCGAAATCGATTTGAAGATAAGTGAAGTAAATTACTAACCCACAGTTTAAATGCCACTTCAGGCGTAGATGTTGGGCATGAGCCTGATATAAAAATCTTGTGAAATAGTGCCGCCCTTTGTCCATGAATACCGGAAGTTTGGTAAGCCTAACTTGCAATCGAAGTTACAATCATAGCATTATGTCAGTTGCTGCTGTCCGGGGCACAGTGGTGCAGTCGTTTGCGGGGCACAGTGGTGCATGTACCACTGTGCCCCGAAATGCACACTGTGTCCCGAAATGAACAGCTGTAAAAAAAAAATGTGAGACAATGATTTTAAAAATGTGAATTAGGTAGAAAAAGGGCAAAACTGTGATTTTGACAAACCACCCTCCAAATGAACAACTGTAAAAAAAAAGTGAGACAATGATTTTTAAAATGTGAATTAGGTAGAAAAAAGGGGCAAAACGGTGATGTTGACACAGTCCTCAAAATGAACAGCTGTAAAAAAATGTTAGGCAATGATAATACACTTCTTGTGTGAATTAGGGGTACCAATCACTTCCGGACCACTGTGCCCCACCTATCGGGGTACAGTGGACCATTTGCAGGGGGTCGCTTCTAAAAAAATTTAAAGCCAAAAGGATGGCACTACCTGTGAATATAGTAGTGACTTATATTACCAAGGAGTGTCTCCACCATGCCTGAAAATATGGGGTGTGTAGGTATAACAGGTAGGTATATAAAAATTCAAATGTGCAAAAGTGGTCCACTGTGCCCAGGTCTCCCCTACTACTAAGTCAGCATACATTAACACCACTGTGAGTGAAGAAGTCACTAGCAGCCAGTGGGGTCTGAACATATAAAATAATGGAAATGTATGTTTGTGATACATGTCTTAAGTAGTACCACTGGCATGTCAATACACACCTTACAGGCTCAATGAAAATGCAAGGTTATGAACATACGCTAGGATATAAAGTCAAAAAGATCAAAACACAAAATGCTATAATAATAATAATAAGAAGAAGAATAATAATGGGTAGTGCGGACCTCCTAGGAGGTATTACACGTACCTTTATTTAAACACATACATTACGATGTCCTTGTTCTGCTGCATCGCCCTGGTCCAACGGGTGTAGGGGAGGAGGACGTTCCCAAGGGAGGGTGCTCTTAAATAGTTTATAGTCATTTCAGACCCTCTTAAATACCAGACCTTTTCTCCTGGTCCTGGGCAGAGAAGGGAGTGCAATTCTGTCCGGACATGTCGGGTGAAAAACAGAAAAAGACTCGACTAAGCAGAGGTGACGGGGATGGGATTGAACTGAAGACACCCCCCCCCCCNGATAGCAGTACAACGCGCGGGGAATGCGAAAATTAGCAGAATTTCGGAACTTCAAGGTCACGGCGCGACCTCTAAATATTATCCGATATTACCTATATTTTGCAAAAGTCCTTTTTTTGTCAAAAGGAAACTTTTCATGACAATCGTTGCTGACTTTTCAAACTTTCGTCATTTTTGGACCACCCTAATGTACAGGTTAGAAAGGTATGGTAATATGACTGACTCTTATATATCAACGTGCATGCTAGTAATCATCTTCATCAGTATTGTGTCCCCCTTACTTTTCAACTACCTTTGCACTCAAGCACACCAACTCACATAGGCGCGTTAACAGTTGAGGGGCATATATGCTCGAGACATAGCTTCAATGGTGCCAGACAGTGCCATAATGGAGAGATGTGCCTACATTATCGCAACCACTTTTTAACTTCTCTGCCCCTAAATTGTAATTTCACCCAATAATTACCGAGGCTCAAGCAAATTTTAAATTTCCATGCGTACTCCTCTACACTAGATGTGTGTAATCCTCTCATCAACATCCTGCAGAGATCCATGTGTAAGGTATGTTTTTGGTTTTGATTTTTAATTATGTTGGTTGCCCCTTATAAGGACTTTACCTTCCAAATGTTGCTAGTCAGAAGCATTAACAATAAGATGTATATTTGGAGAGAAGGGAGAATGGGAGACAAAAAGGAGAGGGGAAGTGCTTTTGTTGTCTCCTACCCCACAAATACCTGTATGGATTGGATGACCTTACTAGATACAGTAAAACTTATATTAGTCGAAGAAAATGATGGGCTTGGTTGGACACAATGTAAAATAATAGGAAATAAACTCCCCTAACTCGAAGTGCAGGCAGGGCCTTAGGATGGGATATCAATGCATTTTCAGTCTCCCTAAGTCGAAGTTCATGTTGGCGAGTATGGAAAATTTTCTCATTTCCTAGCCGGGGGGTCGAGAGTAGGCCACATGTACAGAAAGGCTCAATTTCCTAATCTCCGTCTACCAGACGTACCGAAAGAAGTGTTTGACTCGATTGTGACAATTGAATCCTTGAATCTAAGAGTAGGCAAAATGTCCATAATGGAGATTTTTTTGACAGCAAAACAACGAGGAACATTGTAAACGTGATAGTGACAATTATTTTAAAGTTTTGAACACCTTTCGTGGCTGGATATAAAGGTATAAGCTTCCTTATAGAGTTACGTGCTTTTAAAAATCCAAACTTCTCTAACTCGAAGTTTTTGTCCGGTCCCATGGAGATTTGACTTGAAGAAGTTTTACTGTAATATAGAACCATACCAGTAAATTCTTTGCCTTGGTGTGCATGGCAATATCTATGACCTGTCTCCACATTTAAGATGTGTTGTTGTTAATACACTAGTCACCTACTCCTGATGGGAAGTGCCACTCTAATTCTGAACAGTAAAATATCACAGATGTCAAAATGTCACCTTTTGTGGGGTTTTTGTTGGGATTATTATAGCTATTTCTTACTGCTAAAAATATTAAATTCTTCGGCAGTTATGGATGTGGGTGACAGTTTACGTCCTTTACGAGAAGTTAATATCTTGAACAAATGCTAAACCTCCTCTCAGCCTGGTGTAGGTTCTGTTTCATCTATTCAGCAATATTGTGTTGTTTTATAATCTTGGTATAATAAGTTATATGTATCTTGTCCCAAGTTTGCTACTCTACCATATCTATTCACGACTAAATCCCACTTTGGTAAATGGGATTCTTGAAACATGTCGAATGCATAAACCAGAGGGACTGAAAGCTCATTTACATGGCCTATTCTTGTTCCCAAGCAAGCTTTACCTCCATTTTACATGTGGTGAAGAAGCTTTCCTCTTGGGACAAAGAAGTGGCTATGTAAACACTGAGATGAATACTGGTACAGAACAAACCCGAGTTAGGCAATAATAAGTAATAAGTTTTATTTGCTACTCCACACCTCTTCTGGTTCTTCAGATGACAGACTGACTTTGAGCTGTGTCTACAGATAACACACCACTGAAATGTACAGTATTCCGAGGCCAGGTTGCCATCTATGCACTTGTCATGGTAGCCACCAGGACATGTAAAACACATGTAAATAAAGGCATATGTAATCATGCATCACACAAATCATTGCTTTTATTGTCGTATCCAGACCATGCCCAAGCACCTTTCCCTCGAGGTTCTTCCACAAGAGAGATGCTCAGATTCCATAGCTTCAAGGCCAAGTTGTCGTCTTCAGATGAAGCTGATGATGGACAGCGACAGCAGTTATTGAAGTATAATCCACCAACACCTTCCAATTCGTACGCAGTGGCGCAGTATATGCTGGTAGCAGCAGCTTGTTGCTGGGGACAGTTTTGATATAGTTGTACGCATTATCCTAGGCATATCCAGGTTGTTACTAGAGTCAGTCAGCAATTTTTACTCCCTTGACCCAATGGCTGTTAGGTAATAAACGTGAATTCTACAGATATGGGTGAAAACGGTCCTGGGTCTTACCTACGGAAAAAATACGGACAGGATAAAATACCGACGGGAAAAAAGTGGAAAGGTATATGTTCTTTGTATATTTTCGGTAATAAAGCTGTCGGAAATTTATTCTGTCTGTATTATGTCTTTCGGTATTACGTACCAGACCCGGGTGAAAACCCATAAAATGTGCAACAATTATTGCATTAGTGAACTCTGACCATGGTCTTAGAATACTAAGGTCTGGACACTACCTCTTATTGCCTGCCGGGGCGTTTTGCATGAGGTGCTCACCTGAGAGCGCCACAAGACCTTTCATGGAGCAACCCTTCTGGACTATGCTGAACTTCATAGGTACAGGGCCGCCGGTGCCCATGTTAGGTCCCCCAATGTAGCGCTTCCCTTTTGTACCTATAAAGTTCAGCGTAGTCTGGTAGGGTCGCCACATAATTGCTCCGTGAAAGGTCTCATGGCGCTCTCAGCTGAGCACCTCATGCAAAACGCCCCAGCAGGCGATAAGATTGTAGGGGTAGTGTCTGGGGGCTGACTCTGACCTTTCCCCCTATTTTTCAATCCCTGGCCCAAGTTTCAGAAAATTTTATACAGGGAGTATTTTACCAGATCACTGTTAGGGCCGGTTTCACCAAGCCCGGTTTTCATAAAAACCCTGGTTCTTTCGGAAAATCCCTATTCTATTTGCAGGGATTTTCCAATAGAACCGATTTTTTCAATCAAAACCAGGCTTGGTGAAACCGGCCATTAGTCTTATGATGTAAGAGTTCACTGCAAACTGAAGTTTTCTGGGATGTTCAGGTTCTACAATGCAAGTCTGTCTTCCCAGTTTCACAGAAGCCATATTATGCATCTATTAAATTCTCATTGCATGTTACCTATTGACGGACTCACCAGGGACTTTGTGAAGGGTCGCACCAGGGCAAAAATCAGCCGGTAGAACCACCAATTCCGTGGCATTCGTGAACTAACCATGTTACCAGGATGCACTGAATTGCACACAATTCCATGCTCTTCCCAGCGTCGGTTCAGTTCTCTGGCAAAGAGCATATTGCAGAGTTTGCTGTTGTTGTAAGCAGCCATTGCTGTGTATTGTCCTGGAGCAGATGGTGAAAGGTACTCCTTTGTACAATTATCAGCATTCAAGTACGAGAATCTGAAACATGGTATTAATTACTTCACTGTAGACATTGATCCCCAAGAGAGCTTGTACCTGTGAGACTCAGACGAGACAACAACAACTCTTGCCAGCACAGAGTTCATCAAAATTGGCTCTAGAAGCAGTGCCAGATAAAATTGTGCCAGATGGTTAACCTGAAACGTGGTTTCATACCCATCTTCCGTCAAGGCAAATGGAGGTGCAAACACGCCAGCATTAAGGACGAGAATATGAAGGTATCTGCAATGTCTGAAACTGTCACACCTAGCAAAATGCATAGAGCAGTAAACACTTACGTGTATCGTAACTTGAAGCTAGTTGCAAAAGCTTTCACACTACGGAGAGATGTCAGATCTAATTCCATTGTTTCGCACTTGGCATTTGGGCGATCATGACGGACCAATCCAACAGCCTCCTCACCCTTAGCAAGATCACGACAGGCAAACACCACAGTCGCACCATGATATGCCAATGACTTTGCTGTCTCAAATCCTGGAAATATCAAAGGCATTTCAATTAACAGGCACAGTTTGAGAGGCTCAACGCACCAATGCCACAGTTAGCTCCTGTCACAAGTGCCACTTTGCCACCTAAGTCCCGGCCATGTAGAATTTGTAATGCTGTACTGGACGCATCAAAACGTTGCCGTATATCAGTCAAACTTTCCTTTTCCTCCAATGCAAAGGCAAGTCTTGGATCTGTGTATGTTGTTTTTTGGTTCATGTGGTCCACAAAAAAAACCTTTCCATCTTCTGTAATTTTTTTCTCCCATCCATAAGGTAATTCTGAAATAAAGGTATTATTTGCATTTATCAATATTATGTGAACACAGTGGGAAGTGAAGGACTTTATATGTTGTATCAGGTAGCATGAAATGTCAGGCTACAGTGGTAGGTAAATGGGCTGGTGCAGTTATTCCTGCCACTGCAGTACCATTTAAATTGGGATTTATTTCAATGCATCCCTACATATCTATTCTGCACCATTCAACGTGCAGTCTTGGTTAGTTTAACTTTGATCAAGGCTTGTTTGTATTTGAAGACAGCTGAATTGTGGCATTGTTTTAAAATGCGATTCGACTTTTGTTTAGGTTCATCATGGCCTTTTTTTGCTTTCGCATCATTCAGTGCCCAAATTATATTATAAATTTTGACAACCTGGTTTTATGGGGTAAAACTGTGTAATTGACCACTTTCCAGTTGTGCACCTCTAGCGGCCAAATTTGGCCTGCCATCAAAATGGCGTAGTTATCCAATCATCCCGTGGGAATCTCGTATAACTGCCCATAGTAAATGGCCTCTGCTTGTTCGCGTCTGGTGGCCTGGTCCCGGGGCAGATCTTGTCGAGATATTTTTTTCCGGAATGACGAGATTCCTGCCGTTCCCTCACAGGATGCCAAAAGTTAATTGGCGTCGTGGCGCACTGCCCCTGGAGTGATTTTTTAAAGTGGTGACCACGCTTTTCTCATTATTATCATGCCTCATATCTTGTCAGCGTCTGGTGGTTCGGCCCTGTGGCAGATCTTGCTGAGAGTTTTTTTATATGGTTTCACTAGTTTCATAAATTACACCCAGGGTCACATTTTAGACTCCCAGCGTAACAGAGCTATGGCAAAAATATGCAGGTATACATAATTATATATCGTAAATATTTAGAACAAATGATAGAGAAAAATTTAAATAAATGAGCAAGCTACAAACTTACACACACATAGTCAAGAAGGACCCTCACCAAGATCTGCCCCGGGGCCAAACCACCAGATGTGGAAAAGATAAGAGGCCGGATAATAATGAGAAACGTGCTGTCACCACTTTAAAAAATCACTCTGGGGGCAGTCTGCCACAGGGCCGATTCACTTGATGGCAGGCCAACTAGAGGCACGGAACTGGAAAGTGGTCAATTAATCTAAAGCCAACTGCTGATGATTTTAATTTGCATTACCTCCCGCAACCTTCTTCTTTTTGCCTGTCCTGGGATGGGTCCATTGTGTTGTTTTGCATGTGTGGCTATCAAAAATGAAGCAATAATTTAATACAGTAACATTATAGCAGTAGGTCATGCTAAGGAAGCCTACTAACTTTGCATAATACACTTGACCATCCAACGTCGCTCTCTCCTCCCAACCCGGTGGCAACTCATCTTCGCTGTCAGTGTCCGGCAGCAAATTGGCCATCACCGGACCCAAAAGAAATCCACTCAACCCTTCCGTGTCACTTGATTAAATGTTCAAATTACGGCCTACATATTTCCTCCCCTGCTGTTGGCCAATGCCACACTGTGAAGAACCCCGTCAAGTACAGTACGGGGAAGTTCTCTCAGCTCAGAAGCAGCAGCCAGCTGAAAGTCCAAGTCAAACCTCACCACTCTGCGTCAAGAATCCCAACAATGTTTGCATCGATATGTAATCGTGACGTCATGTGTCAATGCACTCGGTTGTTGTCTCCGGGAGTGTATGATGTATTACCACGAATGGGTTGTGCTCACACACAACAATATATAAAACAATATTATTAAACAAATAAATGGAGTGTGAAATAGCTGTTATTTAAGTTAAAATAGCCGCTTACTTAATGCAAAATATTAGTTATAATTTATAGCTTATATTAAGAACATGTTGCAACATTAGTTACTGTCATGCTCACTGTATTGCGCTGTATTGAGAGAATACATGGGATGATTTTATTAAGACTACTATCGCGGTAAGAGAACACCAAGGACCAATTGTATGCACGATGCTTTTCAGCCGTACTGAGCCAATATGATAAACTCTTATCGCTTATTAGAATAGTCGCTCTATTGTTGGCAAGAAAATATGTTATATTAGTTACGTGATTATAAGCGTTAAAAGTAACGGTTACGTCACTTTCTCCCCTAGGCTTCCCCCCC
>JYFJ02004405.1:9003-32408 GCA_000934665.2 Catajapyx aquilonaris
AAAACAGGGGGGGGGGGGGGGGGTTTACTTGAAAAATTAAGGACGCCAAGTAATATAATTGCACAATATTTTTTAAAAAAGGTAGCATGGTTTGTGTGACTGGTGTGCGCAAGTTGGGGGGGGGGGTCGTGCCATTTCTGGGGGGGAGGGGAGGGGGGGTGGATAAATCCCTGAGGACACCCATTGTCGAATCCCAAGGTTTAAAATTACGTTAAAAGAGTCAAAAAAAAGAGGAGAGGACTTTACGTAAAGGCAGCCTCGTATATAAACATACCTGACAGAAGCGCGTTCAAAGCTCTCTTCGCACACCTCGCACTGGAAGCTGGTCAATGTTGCTTGGTTGCACTTAGGCGGGCCTGGAGGTCGTCGGTGGTAATAAGAGGTGACAAAAAATAGCGACTACTTGATAATAATATGCAACCCAACGCTTCATTGAAACCGGATGCCATCACTAGAGTAATACCAGTCGATTAGGAAACTAAAAGCTTCAAACAAATAATGATAGCCGTTTATTTTACTTCCACCTGGTATACATTTCTTGGCATTTCTGGGTTGGTGTACAAACATAACCCTGTACTCTACGGATCACAAGATTTCTCAAGTGGACTCTTCCCTTTTGACGAAGTAAGGGGAAATGGGAAGTGGTACCAGATGAAACGGATACAGCATGGCCATGCAGCATGGCATAGCACCACTCTGTGCAGCCCTGACTCTTCACCTGGTACCTCCGCAGACTTCCTCTCTGCGTCATCAAAAGGTGGTTGTCTAGGGGTGAACTCCAAGGATTTCCAGACTACACTATATCATCCACAATCCTTCGGACAACACATGATCAAGAATGATGAACGACATTGAATGTTCTAATGACTACATTGGCAAATATGGAAATGTAATGTTTAGGGACGTCTGGTCTTCTTGGTCCGCACATTGTCCCCTGGGAGGTTCAGTTCCCTGTTCCTCCAAGGCAATGCCATTCATCCTCACTATCAGAAGTATCAGTCAGGCAAATGGACAGTTCGTTTGGGTCCACTTCCTGCTTCATCAACTCCGGGCCAACTGTGTTGCGTGAAGATGATGGTGTAGCATTGTTACCAACCTCCGGCTGTCACAAAGACAAGAGCCCTCAGTCACCTTTCACACCCGATAACGTTCCTTTAGTCTGTGTAACTCATACACACAAACCCCCACCCATAAGCCTGCTCATTCAAGTTCACCAGCTTGTACAGCTCCCTCTCCCCTGTCCCTCGGCTACGATGCAAGTGGCTGTGTACTTACGTCTATGAAAGAGACTCCAAAGATGCACCACGCCACGAGGCACAAAATTCCTCCTGCCGAGGCGAAATACATTCCAATTTCCTTCTCGGGCTTCAGGTAATAGCGGGGAATATTGTGCTCTATTGCACCCCCTAATCCAATAAGTGCAATGCCGCAAAGGAAGGCAATGGCTGCCAGTTGTACAAGATGTCCCATGATTGATGCTTCTCCTAAGACAAGGCACGTGTGGAACTGACTGAATGATCCAGAGATGGTTCTGGTTCTGAGCAGCTCTCGGTCTGAGTCACCCGCGCCCCAGTCCAGCTCCAGCAGAGAAGAGTGCGCCGGCGTCACCTACAGGCCTTGTTTCATTGGCTGGGAGAAACGCATTACTTCATGGTCATACGGCGGGCTTCATTCAAAAAAGCATTGTTCTCTAGTCTTCCTCCTTCGAACTGAATGTACTGTAAATAACGAAACATTTTTGTCCCACCGGGTGGCATGGCAGGTCAAACATCTTATCTCGTTTGCAGATATCGGATATACTCGTATTGAGCCCACACGTGTTCAGTGTGCATTGCTTTCGTACGTATTTTATGAATACTGACGTATACTGACGAGAAATGAAATGATGGGGGATCAGGCATCTGTACAGGGTGTTCTAACTGAAAATTCCCTTAAAGTGGTTCAGGATTATTGGCACTAAGCTGCTTGCTAAGCAGTTATTTTGTTACAGTAACTTGTATGACCTGTCAAAAATATTACCTGCAAACAACAGTGTCAACAGATAGGAAGGCTTGTGGGCCATTCTGAGAGGAGAATCCGTGAGTGTAATAATAATTTGTCTCACATCCATATCGAGCGAATAAATTGTTGCGTGAAGTCCACATGACCTGTTGGAGTGTTGGCATCCCGAAGGGCAAGTAAAGGAGAGGGGGGCCGTTGTTGCCAAGGGGTTGTGCGGGCGGACTGCGCATAAGGTCTTATGAACGACATCAATGCAATGGAGGGATAAGGAATGCCAACTTGTCGCAGGAGAGTCAGCGATAGTTCACCCCATACGGTTATAAAACGCACTGGTATATGGCTAGAAATAAGAGAAACTCCTAACGATTGGTCAAAAGTGACACGCCAACGCCAATGATCCTAAAGATCGTACGAAAATCTGGAAAATGAGATGCCTTGAAAATACACTTTCACACTAAGATTATGTCCAAAATACACTTTCACACTAAGATTATGTCCAAAATACTGACTATGTCTGGGAAAACATTTCCATTAATCAGTTTAAATGTCATTGTCGCTCAGATATTGTGCAGCGTAGGAACATCACTGCATTGATTTTTTTTTCAGTGCATACTTTCCAGAAAAGGATTTTAAGAAAAATATAATCGATCTTAGCTTGTTCCTCAGAACTCTAGTGGTCATACCTTGCAGTGTTAAATGCAGATTGTTAATTTTATTGAAAACATCGTCAAGGTCCTCTAATATTTGGATTAAATCTTGTCTGACTATCTGGACGACAGCGACAGTATCTTCACAAAATAATAGCAGCCACATTTCTGACAGGTCTAGACTAAAAATCTACGATACCTGTATATTCCTTGTGCTTGTATGCTTTCTGAAGGGAAACACCCTTTGTGAGTGGAAGCAAAAACCAGTGGGAGATTTATAGTAGGCCTAAGTACAGTACACATTTTTACGTATGGTCATTTTCTCTCTCCAGAAAACATTCCCTGATGCTGTTGAAGCAGGCTCCGGATATGAGTTTTCCATTGAACTGATTATAATCAGCTGATATCTTTGATAACCCCGAAAAGTAACTGTTTCATAGTAACTCCTGAAAAATAAATAGCTCAATGCCAAGACCCAGAAGACCATTTCATTTGAAACATGCTGAAGAGTTGAATGACATGATCATTGAATCTCGATGATAAGGTTGATTTTTTGCACACAATTTGCACCATGTATTTGGCCATGTTATCGACGCTTGTTTTGGCGGTTGGAAGCAATATTAACAAGATAAAATAAATAGAGCATACCTTGGTTAGAACTTTACAAATAACGACAAGACACCTGAAAAATGTATTTTACAATAAATGGGAAAAGTAGAGTACTGAAAAATTAGTATAAAACATCAATGAATAGTGACAAAATAATAACAGTAGAGTTTGGTAATCGGTGCGCACTCTCGTGACGTCACAAGAGTGACGGTTGGCGTCGCGTCTTCGGTTTAGGAATAATATTGCTGCTGCCTATGACACCATATTCGTATAGGCCTCTTTAAAAATAGAATTCAGCATGACACAGTTCCACAAAAGTCCCACAGTTGGCTTAGAAATTTGTGTATACAATCCTGCATCTTATTTCCTGTTGTTTTCTGTTCCCATAACCTGGAAGACAATGAGTGCTCGTGCATTGATGCTATGGAAGCCTCAACAGAAACTCGTAAATTCTTGTACACAATAAAGGTCATTTTAGTGTCAGTCACATTCCCTTCATTGCAATGAAATTTGTGTTATTGTTCCTGTAATTAGTTCAATTTGCTGACTACATATTTTTGCATTGGGAGCATTGTATTTCTCAGGAACTAGGGCGTCCTCCTTTGTTGCAAAATCCAGAGGTTATTGCATTCCGTTTGTGAAATCTGATCTACCTACATTACAAAAAGGCATGCAGGTCTCAGATAACTTAATCAAAGTTCGCCGTCGAAATCTTCGGTGTAAGTGAAGATCATTGCACCCGGTTCAGCGAGGTGCTGATAAGACTTGCTTCGTCCTAACAATGCACACTAAAGCAAATCGCTCGTCCATGCGTGTCATTGACACCTAGCTCATCAGTCTCCTCTGATACCGCACAGCCCAACAAGTTCTCATTGGAAACCATTGTGAACTGTTGGAATAACCACTTTAAGGACACAATTCTTGAGACGCATATTTGTACAAGCTGGTCGAAAATAGGAAAGAAGCATGACTAAATTGGTACAAAAAAGAGTTAGTATTAGATTTGCTTAAATATACGCAAACAAACAACAGTCGTAGGCAAAAATGAAAAGAAAAATGCCGACAAATTTATGATCAATATAAAAGCAACCCTGTCTGAGGAGTTGATTGTAACATAATTATACCGTCACCTATAGGGTAACGCATGTCAATAAGGACAATCAGAGTTCAAGTAAACAACCGTGGTTTCATATAACTTCCACCTGACATATTTACTTTAAATATATTCCAATAAAAATTCCAATTAACCCCCATAGTATGGAAAAAGACTACGATTTCCATAAGCAACCCATGTACGCGTGTATTTTTTTTGTACGCGTACGCGTACATGGGTTGCTTATGGAAATCGTAGTCTTTTTCCATACTATGGGGGTCCCTGACAGTTTGTTAGACTAAGAAGAATTCATTTATTTTAAAGCCGAGGAATATTTGGTTTTAAATGTTGAAAAAAGTCAAATCACCAAAAATGCGAAAAAAACGCGATTTTACCCAAGATTAGGCTTTTGCACACGCGTACTAGGGTTACATAGGAAAGTTCTACTATTATTCCTTGATTGTAGGGTCTCTAAAGAGCCCATTACGCTACATTTTTTTTAAAAAAAAAGCCCTTACACTGTTCCGCAAAAATAGACGAAAAAGTACCAAAAAGCGAAATTCTTTCCATAAAAGGACCCTGGAAAACCTACAGTTTCTATAAAAGATTGAATAGTGGCTTCGGACTAGCCCCAGGTAACACCTAATGCCAGCAAAAACAAAAAAATCCGAAACTTACAGTGGTTGCCGGACCTTGAAATAGGCCAAAAGAACGTCAATATTTTGAATTTCTCCAAAATGGGATGGATTTTTGGTCACCCTGACCCCCTGCAGATTTTGGAGGGAAATCCCGGGCGTTTCCCAGCTACTTTGGGTCCTACTAAGGGCCGGTTTCACCGAGCTCAGTATATGATAAAACCTGGGTTCTTTCTCAAAATCCCTATCTCTTTGTATGGGATTTTCCTAAAGAAACCTGGTTTTATCATATACCAAGCTCGGTGAAACCGGCCCTAACATGACCTACATAGTGGTTTCCGAGTAACACGGCGATTTTTTTTTTTGTTGCGCTGTGTTATGTATGTCGACTGCGCATCATGCACAAACAGATGGACAAACTGAAAGAACAAACAGGGTGTTGGAGGATATGTTGCGTATATATTGTAGGGAAGAACCGAAATGCTGGGATGAATCATTGGCGACGGTTGAATTTGCGTTCAACAATGCTAAATCAACGTCAACGGGAATGTCTCCTTATTTTGCTGCAACGGGACTACACTCTATATGCCTAGGTATCATAATAGGGTCATTCCCACGTGCCACAAAATCTCGATCTTGAACCACGTTTCTGACTGGCAAAATCAGGATGTGATCAGGATCGTTTGGTGACTGTTTCCACGGGCCACATACTTTTCGTGATTTTCGGTGGAGTGGTCTGTAACCACGCCCACCCGCCTGGCGAAAAAATGACTCTCGCTTCGGCTCCCGGACAAAGGCACGGGTGACTCTACGATAGGCATGGGTGTAATAGCATGGAGGCATGCTATCTACGTTATTACACAGGTCCTGGCTGCCCGCAGAGCGAGGGGGCAGACACGTGGGCAGACGGGGCCAAGCAGGGAGCCGCCATGTTGCCCGGTCCGGAGGGGGGAGTGACGTCAGGATCGCGACTCATAAGGTGACAGTCAACTTCTACAAGCTGGCTGCCACAGTCACCTTCGTAAACGCGTTCGGGTGGAGGAAGGGCATGTGGGAACACCCCAATCACGATTTTCGGGGGTAAGGATCATGATCCCTGTGGCACGAGGCCGGTACACACAGAGGGGAAGACAGATCACGTACCCGCATTTGTTGATCGTTTACGAGGTATATCATGAACAGAGGAAAGGACGCATTGAGACGAGCACAGGAAGTGCAGGTGAAATATTATGACCGGAAACATAGGCATGTAACTTACAAAAAAGGGATGTAGGGTAAAATTAGGTTGGATGGCAAGTCAGGTTGTATGGCAAAGATTTTTGTTAAATTAAAATAGTTAGGAAATCGCGCCTTTCTAAAGTTGCCGTTTATTCATACTGTGGAGCCACCTTCCAGCTGTGTTGCAAAAAATACTTCACTGCCATATATTGTGTGACAACCTAATTATCCGAAGAGGAAGCCATATTGGAAATTGGTTGGAGTCAGCTGGAGAGCGGCCGGACCTCACGGTCAAAAACAGATTAATAGTGAGTTACAAAGTCAGTATTTCATCATTTAATGCATATGAATCCAATTTAGAAAGCTTGAAGAACAATTGTGACTAAACGCAGTTTTGAAAAATTCACAATAGCGCTCGTACAGGCCTTAACAAAGTTGGCAAATTTTTAAGGTTGCACCTGTCATGGAGGCACTCATTTTCCAACTTGGACTTGGGGTTACTAACATTCAAGGTGCCTTCAGAGGAGCGGGTCTGGTCCCACTAAACAGCTTTAAGGCGCGTTCACACTAGCTACGAAACGAACGGAACGGTATGACGGAACGAACGGAAAGAGGGGAAAGGTGTTCAGACACAAAAGCGAGTGGCGTGGCTTTAGCCTCCGCATCCCGCAGCGCATGCGCTGTGCTTGAATTCTCGGGGAGGAAGCCGGATCTCCCTCGGGCTCTCCCTCCCTTCGGACCGGTATCATACCCTTCTCTTCTCCCATCTCCCGAGGCCCGCTCCCCCTGGGTCTCGACTCCCGACTGATGTCCTTCGTCCTGTCCTCGCCAGAGGCGCTGCCGGATTTCCCTTTCACTTTCGCTCGCCACACCCCTGCCTCTTTCCTGGCTCTTCCCATTGGTGGATAGGTCCGTAAGCCTACGTATTCCGTATTCCGTGTCCGTCAAAAGTTGATTTCTCCCGTCTTTTCCGTTTCGTAATCCCTTTCACTTTTCGTCATCCTCAAATGGGCTCTGATTGGTCCACTCTTTCGGATCGTTCTTTTCGTATGCTCCCGTCAGCTAGTGTGAACCCCCCTTTATGCAGTACCAGACAGTGCGTTGGGTGCCAACGCAACAACTACTGATCCACCTGCTGCAGACAATGATGATATTCCACATGGTCAAGGAGAGCTCCTGCAGCTCCCCACAGTCAAAACTACCGCAAAAAGCTAAATGTATTACAACGCCTTTCCCTTCAGATTCACCAGTTAAAATCAGGCATATAGGCAATCCAACAAATGCAGCATCACAATCCCATATGACATATGCATATGTGCTATGTGCATATGTGACAACAAATAAAATTAAGAAATTAAGAATTAATAGTGATTATTATTTCTGATAGACCTAATAAATTGCCATGTAACCTTACACTTTGCCATGCAACCTGATGGGCTTGCCATTCAACCTACTGTTTTGAAAAATCTTACTTTTTGCAGCTGAAATTTAGAAGTTAATTAACATATAATGTATTGCTTATTTGCTTTCTGTAATTATTTACTTATGGTGAAGGATATTTGAAAAATGATATTGGCCCAAAACTTTGGTTAAAATGGTGAACCTAACCTCGTAAAAAAAAAATCCTTGGAAAATTTGCCATCCAACCTTACTTTACCCTATGTATTGGTGAGGTCGGATGCTGTACGCCAACATTGTGGTAATACGACAAAAAAAACTGATTCCTAAGTTTTTGGGGCCTTTTCTGATAGAGGATGTTCCTAGCAGGTTAACATGCAGGTTACGCTTGCCGAAGACTTTACGGATTCATACTGTCCTTCACGTTGGTCAATTGCGTAGATATGTTCCTAGAGACTCTGACAGACCCTCTAGTAGTGCTCGTCCTCCCCCATTGCATGTCGACAAGAAAAGTGCTGTGTATAAGGTATAGAAAAGATATTGAGGAGTAAATTGGTGAAGGGTAAAAAGATGTATTTGATCAAGTGGGAAGGGTATCCGACGAGCGAAGCGACTTGGGAGGCTCCATATTATGATCATGTAAACATCTGTTGTTGTGATTTTGCTATTTAGTTTCTTCGGTTTGGCGGTGGGTGCATGTATTGGAATTCCCATTGGACTTGTTTGACACCTTCGTTTCTTTTGTGCGTGCTTTTGTGGTATTGATAAAAATACGAAGGCCACTGAGGTGAGAGCTTGTAAAGGAGATAGCGACCAACCACGGTGGGTAGCAGTGGTGCTTCCGCTCGCTCCTGACGTTGTCATTTGCCACTTACCTGACCATTATACAGTGTGTGTGTTTTCAAGGACAACATACATATACTTTCCAAGCCATCGTTTTGGGACGTTATTCGGGGTGCTCCTTTTTGTCCACCGTCTATTTGGGGTAACCTCGTTACAATACCTGACCTTATTGACTTCCAAAAGGGCATATTGCACAACATTCATCTATGTGGGTGCTCCGAAAAATAATTAAAATATACACGTGGTTCACAGTGACGCACTTGCCCCGCGATATGGGGCAAGTGCGATTGTGGAATTTTCTCAAGAGTAATAAACATTGTTCGGGTTGCATATGTGACTAGCGCCATAAAGACACAAACTTCCGCTGTCAGTCGGTTTTTTCCGAATGAAAATATTCCAACTAGTTCTTACAGAACAAACTTTTATTCATTGCTTCACAACAGATTGGCTAACAGTAAGGACATTATCTCATTTAAATGCATCATGTCGAAATGTTTTCACTCCACGAAATTAGCATGTAGCCAGTCGCGGACTATCCACTGGTGACCAAAAAAATATGTCTTGTCGCCTCTTTTGGGATTCACTATCATTTTAACTGCATGTTGCGGCTGGAGATCTGACTGAACCGTGGCTTCTGCAAGCCCTGAGGTCGGCCGGAATGTCTCAACTGAAGTCGCTCAGGATCCAGGATGTCCAGGATAATTACGGGAACAGTAAGGGTTATCTTAGTGCCATGGTCAAACTGAGGGCGGAGTTAAAGGCAGGAGAAGACACAGTTGTCAAGGATTTTGTTGTGAAGCTGCTGCCACCTGACCCGATGGCAAGAGAGTAGGTCCTGAAGGGCGGAGTGGACATCGCTGAGATACAGGCGTACAAGACTCTTCTCAAAGATGTGATTGAAATTGAAGACAAGTTTGGCGGTTCCTACTTGAAAGAGTCGTTGCCTAGGTTAGTGTATGATGAGTATTGTCGCAAGCCAAAGCCCAAGTAAATCCTTATCCTCCTGAGACCCCTGGTACAGTATACTGTACCTTTGTTTTTTCCAGCACCTTCTGACTAACTCAAACGCGTAAAAAAAACAAAAAACAAAGGTGATTGAAAGGTGTACTAGGGGTCTCAGGAGGTTATGCTGGAGGACTGGAAGGTTCTTGGGTATGACTGTAGAATTTATGCGCGGGCTTGACTTAGACCATAATATAATTATGGTATTTGCACACAGGCTCTGTTTGCCATGCTGAACAACATATCAAAAGTCCCCAACTCTCCCCTGTCCGCGTCATGTTTTTTTTGGCTCAAGAAGTACATAAGTGACACTCGCTTTGGAATTGGCTATAAAATCGAAACTACTCGTCCGATTTTGCTCGGATTCCTCTTAAAATGTTTACAATTGGATGCACAACGTGACTATCAGGTCATCATATCACCTGCAAGTCAAGGTCACCGTGAAAACGCCCGCCAAGTTTGAATTTGCTCCTTGCACATTTGAAAACACCAAAATAATCAGTTCCGCACAGCAGACTCGACAAATTGTGTAGGGCGGAAAAGGTTTCCTCGAATTCTCACCTTTACAACGATGTCACTGGCATGATTGTGTGATCATCTGTTAAAAAACTGTCAAAATATTTCATAGTGCTCTTAGCGCGGTCCCATCGTGCTAGTCGGAGCGGTACACTTGGAAAAACGGTATAAAATGCTGCAAATTTTTACAGAAAGAAAGCCACTTTGCACATACGTTCCATAGACAAAGGCGAGCAATTTGATACGAAGCACCCTGACCCTTGACCTTGTAGGGTCAAAATGGCGACCATTTTGGAAAAATGTCAAATATTTTTTGAACATTCCAAATTGCCTCTCCATGGCAATTTTGGTGTCATTTCCGCATAATTCGAGGTCTCTAAGACAATTGGTAACATGTGTCACTAGTGTGTGACCTATGTTGCTTTCAGGTTCCCTGGAATTCTTTTGTTTGGTCCTGGGGTCAGTCGCCTGCTGACTGAATTTCAGGGTACCCACAGCGAAAAGAGTCAGGGAACACGTCGTCATGAACAGTACCACTTTTGTTTACCAGTTCCATGCAATACCCACAGTTTCATTCCTTAGATCAAGAACGTTGAGTCTATGATTATTTAAAAAAAGATGAAACCTCCAACACTAGCACATCAGTATCGGAGCATCGAATAATTCTGCACTGCATCCTTCAAATTCAGTATTATGTATTTATTTTATTTATTTAGTTACCCCGTTTCAGGGCGGGGCCCTTTTGGGGGGACACTTCTGTCGTTATAATACATTGCATCGGAAATTACATTACATACAATTCGGTCACTCATGATACATGTATACTGGAAGATTCAGGGGAAATACCCTCAAAAGTAAATTCGCTTTCCAACATTATCAAAGAAATTGAATAGGCGATATAACACCTCTGTTGGCAAGTATTCAAAAAGTAGGCGGGTCTTATCAGGCGGCTTGACTCTCAGGTCCGACACAAAGTTTACCCTGGGCGTATTTAAAAAAGGACAACTGTACAAAATGTGATGCAATGACAAGGCTTCAGGTGAATTGCACCACGAGCATGGGACCTCCCTCTCGAAGGTAATTTTTTGGCCACGTATGTATCAGGAAGTGGATTGATTTCTGAGATTGTCACCTTCATATGCAGTATAATTGAGTGATCTGACTGTGATATTTAAAAAAACTGCCAAGACCACTCGGAAAAACAGGTCGTAAAATGAGCAAAAACTGACTCGTACAATCATGAAACTTTTTACGTCCATATGTTTCCGGAGTTCAGTTACAAACACAGTCTTGTGCAATTAAGACCACATGACATTAAAATTCGTGATTGCTGACTTGCTGTACGTATTTGTGTTACACCCCCTAATAGTGGACTTGGTCGTTTTTGATCTCAGACCCCCCAATTTTTCCATCAGCTATACTTCCATCTCGACAGACGAAGCATAGAGAAGAGAGGCTTCTTTCCGTGATGAGTGAAATACGCCTCCCACATTATTTATAACAATATTCAGCACGTAAGACTTGATTTGGGCACTGTACTGCTCGAAAGATTTGACATTTGAGTTCGGGCTTTGGCTTCACCATGTGGAGCAAAGCAGAACCATCGTATCCCACTGCATCACATCTCTCTGGCTGTTGGGATAACAGTCATAACACACAGTCAAAAGCTCTCCAAAATGGGTACTAGAGGAGTCTTCGATCCTCGATGGAGATCTCCACAATAATTCAGGTGGAAAAATATGATTCTCATGTTTAAAAAAAGAATCCAAGTCTAGCTGTCAATGTGGCCTGACAATGAAGAGGCCCCAGAAAAATATTGCAAGAGTATAGTTACTTTCATCTGCTTGCTTTGTGTCTTTTGAACAAACCTCTTCTTCATGGAGAAGATTTTGACATTATATTTACTGATTGGCGAATACATTAATTTAGAATTTCTTTTACAAGTCTCTCTTCAACAAATTCGTGAAAATAATCCATGCCGATCATCTACCTTGTTCAAAGCAGCGTCAACGCGGGTATCTAGTGAAATAAGTTCTGAGCCCCTTATCCTGAAAGGATTTTTTGCTGGAGTAAAACTTTTCGAGGAAGGATCTTGGGAAAGAATGGTAATGTTCATGATGACGAGTTCCCTGACTCTTTTCGCCGTGGGTACCTTGATTTTCAGTCAGCAGGCGACTGACCCCAGGACCAAACAAACGAACCCTGGGAACCTGAAAGCGACCGCAAGGTATGCAGTAAGGACACCAGAAATCACGTGTACTACTCGCTTACGGGTGCATATCGCCATCACCTGAGGGCTTCTGTTGAAATCAAATATGGCGCCTCTCTGGTCTCAGAATGGACGATTCGAGATTTTTAGTGTCATTGTCGGTTTCAGTGACAGCAAATTATATCTAAAATTCTAAACGATACTTCACATGCCACCCTTTAGGCGAAAATATCATTAGACATAGCCCAGTATGCTAATTTCAAAATGGCTATCATAGGTCACAAACTAGTGACCTTATGACCTCCTGCATGTTACCAATATTGTCTTAGCGACCTCGAATTATGCGGAAATGACACCAACATTGCCATAGAGAGGCAATTTGGAATTTTCAAAAAATATTTGACCTTTTTTCCAAAATGGTCGCCATTTTGACCCTACAAGGTCAAGGGTCAGGGTGCTTCGGATCAAATTGCTCGCCTTAGTCTATGTGCAAGGTGGCTTTCTTTCTGTAAGAATTTGCAGCATTTTATACCGTTTTTCCAAGTGTACCGCTCCGACTAGCACGATGGGACCGCGCTAAGAGCACTGAAATATTTTGACAGTTTTTTAACAGATGATCACACAATCATGCCAGTGACATCGTTGTAAAGGTGAGAATTCGAGGAAACCTTTTCCGCCCTACACAATTTGTCGAGTCTGCTGTGCGGAACTGATTATTTTGGTGTTTTCAAAAGTGCAAGGAGCAAATTCAAACTTGGCGGGCGTTTTCACGGTGACCTTGACTTGCAGGTGATATGATGACCTGATAGTCACGTTGTGCATCCAATTGTAAACATTTTAAGAGGAATCCGAGCAAAATCGGACGAGTAGTTTCGATTTTATAGCCAATTCCAAAGCGTGTGTCACTTATGTACTTCTTGAGCCAAAAAAAACATGACGCGGGCAGGGGAGAGTCGGGGACTTTTGATATGTTGTTCAGGATGCCAAACAGAGCCTGTGTGCATTACATTATTTTTGTCCGGGTAAAAACCTAAAACTCATGGGCTCAGTATTGGACTTCAGCACATGAAAGGTAGATGGCAGGAGAGTATAAAAAGCACTACAATCTCAAAATCGGAGGTCGGTTGGGATATCCTGTTTTTCCTCTGACCGCCTCAATTGTCTTTAATATAAGTGAACACTACAAAAATTTTACTGGAAAATAAACAACTCGTGTTACTTTAACCTCCTTTTCTGTCCAAACAAGGAACATGAGATGGAGTTGTGATCTCACCCTTTTCTCTTGTCATGCATTCTTGCGAGAACATAGCACGTGCAACCCAAATGCTACAGCAGCTGCTGGTGCCTAAGAATTGATGATATTTTTTCCTAGTTTTTGAAGCCCAACTTGCCAAATGACCGAACGATTCTTTAACCAAAGTAATGTGTTGAGGTCTGGGAACTGGTGGTGTAAGCTGAAAAAATACTCATGTTATCCAGTCTCTCCATATATATTTCAAGAAACGTTTCAGTACAATGCATTTCCATTTTTACTTGGGAATGCACAAAGGTGTAGTTGGCACCTTCAGTTGAGAAGGTATGTATCTTGCCATTTTACGTAGTGGCACTAGCATTACACCTGAAATCTTCAGTCCAATCTGTCCCTCTCTTTCATTACATGTTCTGTATACCATGATTAGCAAATACAATGGAAAAATCACAACTTATTTTGTAAAACTAATACTAAATACAGTGGCCTCCAAATACATTACATATCTGCAAAACATTATGACCTATGGAATACTTTTTTGGTCCTAACTCCAGGAGAGGAGAGGTGGAAAAGCGCAGGGTTTATTAAATCCTCCCCTCTCCACTCTGCATCGCTAAAATAGGCTAGAGTCGCTTCTTAGAAAGGGTTTTAAGAGAGCTAGGCCACTTCACTCCCAATTTCCCTCCTGGATAGAGGACATGCCTTCTCTTCAGACTACTCTCCTGAATTGGGGGCCATAAACATGCCCTGCTAGGAGGAGGGTTAAGTGAAAAAATTAAATTCGAGGTGAGAGGCAAAAACAAGTTAAACTATATAAAAAAGCTTCCAAATAATGAACAAGTAATGGACTTTGGCACATACTAACTTGACTTGATGAAGGTGACTCACAGTCAGATGTTTCTAGAGAAGTCGGAAATGAGCACTTAACAGTACCACATCAGACAATACATTCTTGACCCATTTTCAATTCCTCTGCAATATATTCAAAATCACCTGTCTCCTTGTTGGACATAGACGTCAAAACTAGTTGTGGAATACACACGTGACATCTCTCAAACCCTAGATCACAAGTGTCCATTCGCCCAATTAAAATCTGCATAACTTGCAAAGGTTAACTTCCAACATTTAAAATCCTCACAACAATGTTTTGTTTTTTTACATCACACCTGGTCCTAATCACAGGGGCAGCCAGAGATAACAAAAGAACACAAGAATTACCTGCTGCATTCCTCATGTCACATGTCCATACACAATACAATCATGAACATACTGTGAAAATCTCATTGTACCACAGCACATGATTGTGGAAAACTTAATGGCATTCTTTCTCCACCCCAAATGTACTCACTGTCAGTACAAAGTTACAAACGAGGGGCAGTCATAAAGTTCGTACCTTTGGGATGAAGGAAAAGAGAGAAACTATCCAAATTGCACACGTGTATTATAGTCCTTCTCTCTCTATAATTATGAAGCCTGGAGAGCCACACATTTTCCCAACTATGCATGAACTATTGGACACTATCATTGTCGAAGTCGACACTATGGCTTTAAAAAAGTTTTGCTGGTGGGGGCTTGTGTTTTCAACCATGACCCCAAAGACCTGTCCAGCTTGGGAGTCCCTGCTAGTAGACCAGGGGTGGGCAAACTTTTTTCTCCGTGGGCCTCATAGAGATTTTTAAGAAATTGACAGGCCACATCTAACAAAAGAAATTTCAACTTATTAAAAAGTTTACAATTATATATCTATTATTTTAAATGAACTTCCATTAATGGCATAAATTACCATTAAATTCTCTGAAAATCGATAAAATTAGCTTATAATATTTCAATGAAAATGGGCTGTATAAATAAAAAACAACATTTTTGTGCATTTAAAAGAATTAAAAAGAACGTCTCAGGCATAAAATTTTGCAATTTAAAATTTTCAACATTTTCAGGAATAACAAAATTTTTGCGCGGGCCGCACAAATTGTCGTCGCGGGCCGTAGTTTGCCCACCCCTGCAGTAGACGGAGCTACCACAGGCAGAGCTCGAGGGGTCATGGGAGAAAACACGAGCCCTCCAAACAGACAACAGAGGTTGAAATTTTTTTTCAAACACAAGTGTCAACTTCTACGATGACTGTGTCCGATAGGTCATACATCATTTGGGAAAATGTGTGGCTCAGCAGGGTTCATATAGATAGAAGAATTAACATGTGTGCATTTAACTGTTTCTATCTTTTCCTTCAACCCAAAGGTGTGAACTTTATCAATGCCCCTTGTAATGTAAATCATCGTCCAAGAGAAAAATATCATTAATAATGAAAAAAAATTCATGAGGGTTTGGGGATCTAATAGAGACCATCACTAAAATAATGTAGCTGGACAGATAGTCTGCAACAGTAATCAGCAAATCCTGAACATTCACAAATGAATCTCTAGCTATATTTTGCTTCTCTCCAATAGAGCATTTGATTCCAACTTCTAGTACCCATTAATGGTAATTCTTCATGTGTGTAACAAGGCATGTATGAATGTGAGGATATTTTTTAAAATTGTAATCCTACATTCTTTTTCGAAGGGACCATTTGACTTGAACAGGGTATAAATATATGTGACGAGTGCTCGAGCGAGAGAACTCCCGGGGTGGTGGACAAGGGGAGCGGTTGTGCTCATCCCTTGTGGAATCGGGGTAGTGTGTTTGGACACCCCTTTCTCACGGTGTATCAGTGTGAAGGAGACTGTACTTTAAAAGGAATAAGATTTACGTGAGAGTATACCCTGGAGTTTATTTGAGAATCCTGCTCCATACGTTTGACCTTGCGGTCGAGGAACCAAAGGTTACAATGTGCCTATTGAGACTTGACTTGAGCACGACTTTGGTCTTACAGATGGCACACTCAAATAACTTTCCTTTAACATCATGGGCAATGAAGCGTTTCTTTAATGTAAACGTCTGACCAAATCACTTGTCATCCACACAGCAAGGTAATGAACATTTTTTGGCACGGTTCCTAAGGCGCAGCTTTACACCTGCTTTGCCCCTGTATGCAGGGCCCTGCAGAGCTTGTCTGAGGCCCGGGGCAGGATCATGTTAGTGGCCCCTTCTTATAACGACATAAAATGTACAAAGTCAGTCAATGAGATGCGCCAGTAGGTAGCCAACTGATTTCACTTGCACAAGCACAGAACAATATGCACGACACCCTGGAAATGCAGCCAGTCGAGTGTCGAGATGTGGAAAAGAGGAAAAGGGCTATAAATGCACACAAATAGGGTGTTGGGGAACCGAGCCCCTACTATTGCAATGTCATGGCTCCTCTTGCACACATAGTATCTTAATTAATTAGGGGTTTTAATGCCCGACAGAAGGCATTTATAATAATTACAATATGTAACAAAAATCAACATTTTTGTTCTTGGAAATTAATCGCCATTTGTAGCCCTATGTTCCTTAGGTCATGGTAACTCATAATGACCTATCACTCTGTCTGAATTTTGTCTTCAACGTTAATTGTGGCTGTCAAAGAACCAAAGTCCTCGAAAAAAATCTTGGGGTCATTCCGAATCAAGTGGGACGAAACATTGCTTGACCCTCTCGGATTTTGGTGGAAATAAACACCGAAGTGCACAACCATTCCATAATGCTAAATATCACGTTTCATCCATATTGCTCAATACCGTGAGGAGGGATAAATTCGCGAATTTGGGAAATTGCTAAATTGAGGCCTTTTTTGGAAGAACATGTTCGGTTAGTGGAATTGGTCAAAACCCAGTAAACAAATGAAGTAAAAAGACTAGAAAATGTAACTATGAAATTAACACATTCTCCTCAAAAATGTAAGCAGAAAAACGTGTACCATTTGTTCTATATTCATCACATGCTCAGTCACATGTCCAAGAACTTGGACTCCGATAATTATTAGTGATGTGTTTGCGTAACTTCAGTCATATTTCGTGACATGAGTTTTGACCACCATAAGGTCTAAGGTTTAAGGTTATGTTCAATTTGAAACCAGGTAAAATATGAGGGATGTTTTGCAGATTCATCACTAATTTTAGGGGGCCCAAATTATGAGATATGTGACCGATGGAATGACACACGGTTTTCTGGTTACATATTCGAGTAAAGCTAATTCTATTGTTGCATTCTCCTCGTCTTCCTCCGTCTTTTGATGTACGTAATTATGTTCATTGGGTTTTGACCACTTTTACTAACCAAAAACAATATTCGCCAAGGGCTCATTTTAAGGCCTTCAAAATTTCGGCTAGGTTCCCCTTTAAACAGAACTGTACTCTATGTAGGCAAGCCCTTTTCCTTTTCCCCACATCTTGAGTGGTTGCATTTTCAGAGTGGGAGAATTACTGAGTGTTTGGGCATGTCTGAATGTCTGATCGAATCCTTGCATATGGAGAGGCTCCAATAGCCCCCGACTGAAACAGGGGGCCCCAAATTGGCGAATGTCTATTGGAAAAAATTGCCATTTAAGAGCCGGTATTGAATTATAGGGCCCCGAGTCCCCAACCTAAATAGGGGCCCCAAATTGGCTTATTATTATTATTATTATTATTATTATTATTATTATTATTATTATTGCCAAAATTTGGGAATTATAAGTCACTATTGAAGTGGGACCTCCAGAAATGATTCGGCCCTAATGTGTTAAGACGCCATTGGGATTGGGTATTTTTCCCAGTAAGTTTCTGTCGGCTGGTTGAATAAGTCTGGCCTGGGGCCCCTGGCGGGGCCCCCTGGCCATACTGAGGCCCGGGGCAAGTGTACCCAGCTGCCCCCCCCCCCCTCTGCAGGGCCCTGCCTGTATGTCATCACACTCTGTGGAAATTGCTTCTTAATAGGTGACTCTTGACCTGCAGATGCTTTGGGCCCATGGATACTTTTCACATGCCTGTGCATATTCCTCAAGGAATGATCCGTTTTCTCACAATAATCACGTGAAAATGTTTCCCTTAGATTCAACCTGCCACTAACAGGGCGTGAGCTCTTAAGGCCATGGCTTGACTTCACATGTCTGCGAAGATTTCCCGCATACATGTGTGTCTTATTGCACAAGTCGCATGGAAATGATTTCTTAGTAACACGAGCCCTCACTTTGCTTTTCTTACAAGACATATCATTACACATTGTGCAGTTATGGCAATCTGGTGCTGCTCTACATCTTTTCTCATGGCAAACCAAACTAGCTTTCCTCTTAAACTTCGTCAAACAACCTCGGCAATGATATGCATTCTGAATCACCCCATCATTCCTCCCAAGAAGTGTGTTGTCAGGGTTGTCACCATGATCACTTGGCTGTGTATGCTCATGCTCATTTTCATGAAAGTCTTTTTCTTGCTCATCAGAAGTGGGGAAATGACTCTCAGGCTCTTTCAGAATAGACCCAAGTACTTCAGGGCTGCCAGAACTTGGATTGGGTAACAATACTCCTCCAGTGCACTCATTTTCCAGTACCTAGTTGTAAGAAAAGTTATGCATTAGTGCAAAGTGAAAGAAAGCGAAGAAAGCACACTATTCACACCCTAGGAGCCATGGGCATTAAGGTGCGTTTACATCACCCCAGTGCAACTCCATTTTTTTTCACTTAGGTTTCCCCCTCCGACCCCCGTGACTTTCGAGAGGCAAGGAAAGGCTTATCAGTAGTTAGGTAGCATGCCGCATCCCTTGAGTTTGTGGCGCTTTTGTCCCGTTTTTTTAAGTGTTCTACGCCGGCCCACATACAGCAAACCTGGTGGGGGGAACGCGACGAACCAAGACTCCCAAACCGCCAATTCAAATCTAGTAGGCATGGTCCGTTCGTTCCGGTTCGTTCCCCCCTCCATTCTCAATTAATAGTAATCATTCTCGTCGCAGTGAGGGGTGACGCTCCATGTACTGCGGCGTAGAAGCTGGCGGGTGGGACTCTGGAGATTCTTGCGATAAGGGGGCTACTTTCCAGACCTGTATATACAGGGTGTTTATTGTAACTCTGCAAAGACTTTCAGGGGTAATAGAGGGGACCAAGACAAGTATTTTTGACATAGGAACCCGTGTCCAGAAACGCCATCTAGAGGGGGTTCATAGACAAGGAACGGGTGCGCTCAGACGAGTCACGCGGGAGGCGCTAGGCGAGCGGACTGTTTTGTTGATAGATGGCGCTCGGATAGTAACCAACGATGAGATGTGCCATAACGTGGCAACAACAGAGCCATATAGCGACTAAAGTCCGCCTCCTAGGAGACGCGCGGAGAGTAAACAGCGGTTCTGTTGTTGCCAGGTTATGGGGTATCACGTTGTTGTTTACTTACAACGACGCGATACGCCATAACCTGGCAACAACTGCGCGCCATCTATCAACAAAACAGTCCGCTCTCCTAGCGCCTCCCGCGTGACGCGTCTGAGCACACCCGTTCCTTGTCTATGAACCCCCTCTAGATGGCGTTTCCGGACACGGGTTCCTATGTCAAAAATACTTGTCTTGGTCCCCTCTATTACCCCTGAAAGTCTTTGCAGAGTTACAATAAACACCCTGTATATACAACACTCCTTGGTCGTGGTTTACATGTAAACGATTTTATGAGCGAAGCAGAGCGAAATCTTCGCCGAGGATGAAATTAACAATCGATTTTTGCCTCAAACAATATTGGTTACTTAGATTACTCGAGATTTTAAGAGGGACATTTTGCTGCATGGCCAAATAATTTAATCGATAGGTGTCAGTCGAGCTGCGAAGTAGGAAGGTCGTGCCTAGACAGCTCTGGCCAGTTCAGTGGGGCTGATCCAGCTGCATTTGAATTTCCGTGCTAGTCATGGCTTCAAAGGACGAAATCCAGCAGCTGCTGATGCAGCTAAAGGTGGACTTGAAAGAGGACATCCACAAGAAGATTTACTCAGCAGCACAACGGCTTGAAGATACGTGGGGAACCAAGCTGAAGGAGGTGTCCGTGGAGATCCACGCAATCAAGGCTGAGGTGCAGATGATCCACAAAAGGACACAGGACCTTGAACTACAAAATCAAGAGCTGAGCTTCAAGTTAACCACCACGGAGAATCAGGCCAGGCGTTCGAACCTACTGTTGTACGGGATTGTGGAAGAACCAAACGAGACATGGGACAGATGTGCTGTTTTGTTCCGGAAAGTACTCAAGATATTCTATTTACACTCTGACCCTGAGGGCGTGGAGATAGAGCGTGCTCATCGGACAGGGTCGAATCGGGCCCAGGGCAGTAGGCCATTGATCGTCAACTTACTTCGCTTTGGTGATAAGGAGGAGATTCTCCGTAATGTAAAGAATCTGCACGGTCACAAGATTAGTATTGGGAGTGACTACCCATACCCAACCAGGATGTTGCGAAAGAAGTTGCTGCCCTTTCTTAAACAAGCAAAGCAAGAAAACCGGCGAGCTCGTTTAAATGTGGATCGACTGTTTATTGATGGGAGGGAGTATAAGCTATCCGAGGACAATACGGAGGTCTATCCCGTCAATTACTCCAGGCACAACCTGCCGGCAAGTAACAGCCCAATTACAGAAGATTTTCCGCGCCTAGCTGATGGAGCAGTGGGAGAAGGGGTGAAGGACGAACGTTACAGCAGATGCTGGCACCACAAGGTCAAAACGTGGCCCTTCATCGCCGTTGGAAGAAGAGGCCACAAAAAAACGTCAACAGCAACAAGCGGCCCAAGATAAAAACGCGATAAGGAACACTAACGTGGATTATGGTCAGCAGTAACAGGGAGGCGGAGTGGTGCTGCCTGCTGCGGTAACGTATGCGCCCACGGATGTTAAGGTCCCGGGTTCGATCCCAGCCCGGGGACACCCCCTTCATCTCGTGCAGAGTTCAGGGTCACCTCTGGCTTCGTCTCGGGTGGTATTTCCTACAGACTAAACCACCCGGGGGAGTTCACTAAAACCGGCCATATTAACACATTGCACTGCACCTTGCACATCCCCTCCTGTCATCCTGCCCGTGGGCCCGAGCGTTTCAAAAATATGGTCTATGTATAAGTTACAATAAAGGTCCGTGCCGCATACCCTATATAGGGTCAGGCACTACCCAAGAATTATTATTATTATTATTATATTATTATTATGGTCAGCAGTAACAATTTGGGGCAGTGAGTGAGAAGAGGGCGATAGTGAGTGATCATGAAAAAGTGCAGTTACAGTGTAAGCAGAAAGTGCCAGTAAGTGGCATGTCATGCAGTGAGTTATCTTTTTGTATATGTGGAATATAGCGGGTCAGAGCCTGCTTGACGTGTACTCGGACCTGCGATCGTCTCAACAAAACTTTGCAGTTTATGGATTTGTGGAGACCTGGGTGAAGGACATAGACAAGATAACCAAAAGGAGGTTTCGCCTTTTTGGACCAGAAGTCTTTTAGTGCCTGCAATTAAAGATTATTATTTATATAAGGAATCCTTTAAACTATCTATGCCACATACTACCTTTTCTTCTGAACTATCCTTTCGTAGTGTTTCAGTGATCTCTCCTTTCCAAGAATATTGCAATCCAGACGCTCAGCAGTTAGAGACATTTCATCAAGCACCATAACACCATGTAGCTCGGATGATTCTTGTGGCAGATGTTTCAGTTTTGTTTCCTACATGCTAACAAGCTGTCATACGTATATTCCACATTTTGCTTCGATGCCACATATGTCATTATTGTTGTGATTACTCAGGTGATTCTATAATGCAGTGGACTTGATCCTCATGATCATGCACTCCAGAATCCAATCATGCTGGGTGTATACTTGCCACGACCTCGCTCTTCTGGAAGTGTGACCTGGCAAGTTGGGCCCCCACTTTACTTCCCCATTGAATGTATACTTTATTTCCGTTTTGGCTGTGTGCCACTTTTTCTTCACTATGTAATCGTTTCCCATCAGTCCTTGCAACTGACTGACTTGTATAAAAGGCGCTCCCGTTTTGTACTCGTGAGGAGATGAAGGAAAGAAAGTGAGGAGAAGATGAAGGAAAGAGAGAGAGGAGAAGATGAAGGAAAGAGAGAGAGGAGAGAGAGGCTGCCTGTCGGCCAATAAACACAAAAGATCCCGTTACTACTTATTTTTACGACTTGGTGTAGTGGGCTCCTTTGAGGTAGACACGCACTAGTATTGTGCATTTGTGCCATTGCAAGCAGTGCAATTGGTCACAGAAGCAAGCCCTGACATCTTCTTGCTGTTTTTCAGGCAGGAAACTGATGGCCTTTTCTACTGCATTGTCTGATTTTTTACAGTTCTCAAACTGCTTTTTTTTGGATTATCTGTTTCATGTTATATTCCTTTGCATAGTGGCGTTTTCTTGCACGATTGATGTTTCTATTATCATATGGTTTTTCTTAGCACCATTCCTTCGGAGAACAAGTCTGCGCCAGTACTTGAATTCAAAGCACATCCCAGAAAGTAAATAATTGATAGCCACGTTACACAGGGCTGATGTGAGTGATAATTTTCCAGCCAGTCCTACCTGAATGAATATCAGCACATTTCTTGCTGTACGCGTAGGCTACACTTTGTTACCGTATAGAATCATATTCTTCAGACATCGCATCGGTTTGACAGTTTAGAGACGCTAGAGTCATGAATCTCAAAATTACTGACATCAGTACCAGAACACAGAGGTGTCTTGCTCAAAGTTATTGTGACTAACTCTTTTGCTCTTGCTTTTGCTCCTAGCTAGAGCTTCTTTGGTATGATTGAAGTAGGCCCTATACCTCCTGTCCCAGCTTATTAGCCTACTGGATGCCCCTATGTTCCTCGTAACAAAGGTGACCCACCAAAAACCTTTCAGTAAAAAATGGCCAAGTTCTCCTGACTGCTTGGCCGTCAAAAGTGGTGAGATCTGAAATACGGCCAAGTTCAACGTCGTTGTCAATTACTGGCATTCTGAACTTCTTCAACCTTAACCACTAACTTTGTTTTTCCAGGTCGACCTTAAGTTTAATCATCGAAAGATTTAATGGAATTTCTCTTGCTGTAACTTGGCCATTGCTCATGTCCGAGGTAT
>JYFJ02004406.1:0-32352 GCA_000934665.2 Catajapyx aquilonaris
GATCTTATGCCCTCCATGCTGAAGAGTTTCCTTCCGCGAAAAAGTCATTTTGACCAAAAGGTGGACTTATGCCCTTTCCATTCTGGGTCATTCAATTATTTCGAGAGATGTCAGAGATTTACAGTATCTCTCATGAAAATAGGCAAATTCTGACTGAAAATGAATCTCCTTTCTGAAACATGAGGCTTGTATCTAGAAAACGCTCCACAGTATATTATACACTCTTATTCTTACGCCACCATTAACGATCTAGCACGAAGACTATAGTGTATAATACCCGCATTCCATTAGAAACGGCAGCCACTAATTGTCTAGGACCGATCTATATGGCAGACTGTACTTCTTCCAGGATTTTCTTGCACCTTTCTTGTCAATATTGACTCAATAGCAGTAGTGCTGACAATGATAATTGTACAACGAGATGCACACATTAGAACATGCTGGCTAATTTACTATTATTATTTTTTTCGTTCGAAGTCATCTGAAATTTTCAAGGCACTTTTTTACCACCTTATTCACAGTGCATACCGGTAAAGTGCACATTGTGCTATGTGAACGATAAACTCATCGCGAAGATACCACTTCTCCCGCGCATTTTCCATTGACGACATTGGAGTGTGGAATGATAGCAAACAAATACGAAAACATGATCTGCAACCGCGTGACATTCTGTGCTAATTTAGTAGAAGGAGCATGACGTTGTTGTGCAATAATCTTGACCCTAACCTCATTTCGGCCCGTGCACTAGAAGCGCACAATATGCATCTTGATAGAGCAGTACTATCCTGAACCTAGTTTGTGGGGGGTTACTAGTACAGTATGCTAGTTTTCCGGACTTTTGGTCCTTGAACCGAATAGAAAGCAAGCGTGTGCGGGCGCATGTAACCCAGATTCGAAGGTCACGCCTCCTTTTCCGGCAAACCGAGTTGAAACCGGGCTGTGTGTACCCCCCGAATAATCAGCGCTCCGTATGTAAGTACGTACCAAGAGGACACTCCAGGATACAAAAAAGAGAGATGTACTGGAGGGACTTACTGATGCGCAGGTGCCTCTGTATAGCCCTGTTCTCTTCCTCGGTCTCGAGACTGGCCAAATGTGCCCCTAGACTCCGGCATCTCTCGTCGGCCACCCACCAGTTCTCCCGGATGGCCCCGCTGAAGAAGTAGCAGCTGGTCGCCAGTCGGATGAAGGGCGATGGGCAGTCGGCGCCGCTCGTCTTGCTCGACGCCCAGCCAAAAACACCCAAGCCAGTGGAGACCCATAGGACCACTGCTGCCACTGCTGGCATCCTGCTTTGCTTTGCTTTGTCTTACTTGCTTATTCCAACAGGATCGATACCCCGCCACTATGTCCTCCGGCACTTTGCCAACAAACTTTGGCCACTTTTGATGGTGACAAAAGGTTGGCCCCAAGGGGTTATCAACTTGCTCAGTCTTGGTAATATAAGGGGACGCCCCGCTTCGTTTTCATGGCTTCCTGTGCATTGTCTTACCACGGCCGCCAAACAAATTTTACAACTGCTCTACTAGGTTCAGGCGCGTCCATTCTATGAAGTGTGCGCCCATTTATTATTTCACAGCCATTAGAACGGAAGAGATTCCGCCATGCATTTTCTCTGCTCCTTTATAACCCCCCCACTCTACATAACAGCCTATATTTGAAAGAACGAGGGAAAAAGGGGATAAAAGGCAGGCGTTGCTCTGACTAATCTCCTCTCTCACTACAATACAGCCCCTGACCGGATTAAATACCAAAGCCCCAGTCGTCACGTCATCACGTATGCACACATTATCTATGCGCCGAGGAACAACATTTTGCATTGGGGTTATTTGAATGACAATAAAATCGACCTTGTCAATGTGGATTTCGGCAATTGAATTTTAATGTGGATGTTTACGACCTTGGAAGCTTCCAAGCTGTGATTACAAATATTGGCATTTTTATCATAACGCGTTGGTGTAAATGTTCCATCAAGCTGAATATTCTGCTGACTGATAAAGGACATGACATCTCTCATGGGGAGAGAAAAATCTATCGATTTCAATGTATTACTAATAAGTGATAACTTAATTGGGACTGTGACACACTTACCAGTGAATTAGAAGAAGGTCATTGATGATTTGGAATGTTACAGTATACTTTATTTTAGTATTAAAATTACAGGAGACTGGAAATCGCCGTAATTAAAATGACAGTAACTTATCATATTACAAGTATTTTCAATTCAAAAAAATCTAGGTCATTTTGTTCGATAGAAGAGTTTGTAAAAATATTAACTGTCAAATGAAAGAGATATGGACATTACACGGTATACTAGCTTTATTTTTGGCGTTGCATTTTGAGCAGTAAACGTTTGACGATATCTAATCATTATTAATTTTTCAATGAAGTCTGTAAAAGTTACATTGCCTTATGCGAGCAAAAACTGCGCGTAAAATATTGTGGTGAATATAAGCATACCGTACGTGATTTCGAATGTGGTACTCGAATATTTAAAAACTGCTCATTTATCTTTAAAAATTGAAGCACAACCTCAATAAATAATAATGTACTCTGCCTTAACATAATTAGGCTGTGACAAGAGCAAATGAGTGTTAGTTATGTGCATTTTGTAACAATGCAGCCTAAACCGGTTATGCAATATAAAGGACTTGAGATGATTACGTCGAGACCATGACTCCCAAATAAGCCTTTGGTGAAGAGTCATCAGGGTAGCTCTCTTGAGGACAAGGACCATGTTCAAGTGGCGCTTTGCATATAAATTGCTTATGATCAGTACATACTTCATCACTCCAAACAAAGCTTCCTACGGAGTATCCATAACCATTGGGCCCAACACTCAAGCAGTCTTCCAAGTTGTTCAAGTCGTCTGGTTCTCCTTGGTTCCAGAATGTCACTTGGATTGGTTCCCCTGTTATCTTCCACAACCAAACTCCTTCTTCAAGCATGTCACTGCCTCCAAGCCAATGGGGTTGAGCAGGTGCTTTGAAATCTGCCACATCAAATACAATATTGCACATAGTTGGTTTAGATTCATATATAAACAACAACATGACACTTACTATTAGCAATATATTCTTGAAGGCTTCTTAGCTCTCTTTCATCCCGAATGTCTGCCAAGTACCCTCCCACCTGAAGGCAAAAATCTGATGAATCTGTCCAGTTTGCTACTATGAAATCGCTGAAAAAGTAACACCCTGTGGACAAGCGTACGAATCGAGGCGGGCACGTAACGCAGAGGCTGTTGCAGTGGCAATTCACTTCTATCGTGGGATCCATTTTCGGTGTTACTTCTGTGAATTAATAAGAGGCTTGATCAGTTTCAAAGAAGCCGTTGACACATCACGTTTTGGGAAACCTTCTATGTCCTTTTCGCAAATGAAGGAAAATTTGTAATCGCATTTGTTGTCTGCCCAACCATAGTCAAACGGAAGGTAGAACTGCATACAATTTTCTTCTCCGGTTTGGGCTCCATTGTTGGGCTCTCCTGGATGCCATGGAGCGTAGAAAGTATCATGTGCTGTTGACTGCCACACCCATCTTCCTTCGTGGCCCATGTCATGTGCACCCAGCCAAGTCGATTGACCATTTACTAATTGAAATAGTTAACGTAAGCAGCACTTACTTGTTAATATTATACTGCCTAAATATGTACAGTGTCATTTTATTGTCATATATACAAACCGGACCAACCTCTCTTAGCCTCAGCCTGAAGAAGGAGATTTTCTTCTTCGGTTTCGATGACTACCAAATATGAGTTTTGACTTTGACAGTACTCTGCGGCCTCCCACCAATTGCGAATGACAGATCCGCTAAACAAGTAGCAACCAGTGTCCAGTTGGCGAAAAGGTGGAAAGCAGGCTTCGCGACATAGCACAGACGAAATGGCGACTGTCACGACAACGAGAGTCTGCTGAAACATCCTGCACACTAACTCTCCTACTTCGGATATGACATCCGAGATCATTTTGCAGAAAAATAATCAGAAGGTTACGTAGGTTATCCGCAGAAAAAGTAGTCTTGGAATGAGCAGACTGTCAACTTTAGGGGAAGTGCTGTTTTGTGTCTTGATGTCATTTATTTAAAATTCATGCTTGATTGATAAAACATTTTTGAACACTGGTAATACTGCGTGTGCCACTGATTATGATCACTGGGGTGGTTTCTTAGAGTTGAATTGTGAACGGTCTACAATTCGATCCTCAAAACGTATAACGACTTGTGTGGCATTCATATTGGGTGTGAGGAAGTCCTCCAGGAACTTGACTCCTTCCGAGAACTTCCTATCAAAGGGAAATCCCATTGGCCTTTTATCTGGGTACAGTTCATCTTGCAATCCGCAATAGCTCGATGCGCCATTGCAACGACGTCCATTTTTTGTCGCTTCTTTCTTGGTCACCTGAACAAAAAGTTTCAAGCGTTTATTATAATAAGATTCGCTCTCAATAGCAACCTAACCTTGTCTATATTCCAATCCGTAGCGTGGACGAAAAGGTCAAAGAGCATTCCCGATGGATTTCCTCTGGGCAACAGCATGTGCTGGGGCCATCCACATCCGCAGAAACTTTGATCTGCGTCCAGTTCACTGCCAACCGTGGCTCCTGGTTGAACATCTGCTTCTCTGCCTTCCGAACCTTTTCCTGAAGCTGTTTCTAACTGCCGGAAGCTGAGTTCCATAGGTATAGTCACAGATGACATATCAGATGCTCTCTGGACTTCACTCTCTCCAGGTATAACTATACATGTCATTTAGGTGACGTTAAATAAAATATTGAATCACAAGTGTCACATCAAGTACCTGTAATTTGAAACTTGTCCAATTCGATGTAGAGTAATGATTGTTCCTGCAGTGGTATTCGCCTTCCAGTTTCATCCAAGCGGGGTGCCAAAAACAGGCGTATTGTTACGTCTGCCGGTGACAAGGAGGTGTTTCTTACCTATGTATCATAGTGTCATTTAGAAGTCTTGTTATTTCCCTAACGTTAAGCAAGCTACCTTCATGACATATTGAAAAGGCCGATGTTGTAGATGAGTGAATTTCAGTGTTACAGGGCCCCTGGATCCAAAACGTCTCAAGTCCAAGCCGCGTGATACGTCCAGTTGACTACTCTGCCAGTGGGTCGACAATTCATTGGGTCGTAGGGACGGGCTTTCTACTGAAACAGCCACAACTTCTATTCCGGGAAAGTTCAACTGCAATGGTCCAAATATACGGTATATAATGCCACTTCCGTCTGGGTAATATTTGCACTGCTTTACAACGCTGTATCTGGTAGGTCTTCATAATATTATTGTGTAAGCAAGGATAATGGGAATAAGTTGTATAGTGCTAAATATCTCATTGCATGTGACTCTTACTTGCTCGGTGGTATACGATGAGAGAGTGTATTTGTACTCCTGGAAGATGTCATCCACAAACTTATGCCAACGAAAAAATACAGGGTCTCGAATAGCCGTGGTAGGGTCAGCCATCACACCCATCTTTTCCTGTCAAATAATAACAGTATGTGTATAGGCATATGCACGCCGTGTGACCCGTATACTGTATAAAATACCGACCTTATGACGATTATCAGGATCGTGAAGAAATGCTAACGCGACATGTCCGTAGTTGTGCAAGTCGCCATAGAAATTCTGATTTATGCTCATTTCACTGGCCTCCAACACATCGCCCAGAAGATCAATTCCCCGGTCCTCGGTCAGAGTAATATTTTCTCCCTGAGACTATTGTAAAAAAAAAAATCAGTGCCAAAATACCTGTACAACATCCACCAACAAAAAAAATATTCGGATCACTTGTTGTATAGCTTCAATTATATCTTGTGGAAAATACATAAGACCATGCAACTAGTCGCAGGCGTGAAGTAGTTACACAACTGTGCAGTAGGCCTATACACTGTCGCCTGCTTTATTGGGCCCTCCACTGGTATATTCGTGTGAAATCGCGATCTTTCCGCGATCATAGGCATCCAAATGTTATTGTTCGGTATAGAAGATCTTTTAGGATTAGTATAATTTTTTTGTAACCTATAATAACCTATAAGTTATTAGGTCTTTGACAATTTTGTTAATATATTATTAAAAACAGCGAGCATAGGTTCAGAGGGATACAACTTAACGCAAGTTGGAACATGTGGTATAAATTATGGTATAGGCCTACACTAAATGAAATGCCTGGTGGTAAAAATATTATTTTCATTTACTTACGCAAACAAGATACTGACTCACGTTAATAAGAAATCCTTTATGAATTGCTTCAAAAATGCGATCCTTCCAACGGCGAAGATCATCGATGTCAAATTTCAAGTCTAGTTCTTTTCTGTCAATGTCCTACACCAAAAAATGTCAGTCAATGAATTTAAAAGTCCACAATTGAGCAGGTATTTTTAAAGTAGGATCAGTATGCACCAACTGTCATACCCTTAGTTTGAGTCCAGCTGGTCTGGACCCCCACACAAATCCCGCATTTTCGTTGGTAAGTTTCGGAAAATAAGCCTCCTGAATAGGTTGACTCCAATCCAGGAGCCGTTCTACTCTGTTTAATCCATTCGACAAACGTTCTGCGTCATACCTGAAGAATCAATCCAGTGATTATTCCATTATAATCAATTGAACCCCTTCCTAAGTACAGTACCTGGCAACAAGCTGTCTGTGCATGTAATAGAACAGCTCTCCTTTTCTGTCTCTGTCTTTGGCATTCAGGGGATAAACCAAATGCCAGTGCCAGTGGTGTGCATTGATGCCAACATCTTCCCGAAAGTATGCCACCCGATGCTCTGGGTCAATATTCGTCCCAGTCACTTCCAGTCCCAACTCGATCTCTTTCTGCTCAATGAATGCATTAAGAATAATATGGAAAATCTGACGATACTTGAATGACGCACCCTGCTCTGCGGTGGTAAAGAGGCTTCGTATCTGGCTCTTCCAAGGCAAGAAGACTGAACAAAGCAATCAGGCAATGTCTCCCACACAGCGGGCAATCTCACTCCTCTCAGATCTCGCCTTTTTAGGACAGCAGCCGACATGGCATATGCGAACATGTTTCTGTTTACCCGTTCTCTGCATGTAGCTGCCATTGATAAGAAAGTCATGAAGTTAGGTTGCTCTGGAAATAATAATAATAATAATAATAATAATAATAATAATAATAATAATAATAATACAACAACAACAACATCACGACATTTCCCTATGAGGGGTAGTCAGCGATGAAGGGAGACGCAAGCTAACCCAACATATGAACTAAATAATAATAATAATAATAATAATAATAATAATAATAATAATAATAATAATAATAATAATAATAATAATAGTATAATAATAATAATAATAATAATAATAATAATAATAATAATAATAATAATACTGCTCAAACTGTACACAGACCTCGTGATGACTTACCAATAAAAAAATCGGCAAGTGCATATGCAGCTCGACGATGCTTTGGAACAAATATAGACCATGGCTCAGAGCGAGATATTAAGAAAATATCTCTCATTTCATGAGGTAGTATATTCGGTCGAGGAACCGGAATGATCATATCCGGACGTCCAGGAGACAAGGTTCGTATCATTTCCGGGATTATAGGCCGCAGTCTCTCCTCCTGTAGATCAGTATTCAAGTGTAAGCAGTATTATACTTCAAACAGCTTTCTACTTACAGTAATAAATATTACATAAGTATACGAGCATGAATTAATACTCGTATAAAAGGTAGGGGAATAAAATTGCAATGCCTTTTCATATCGTAATATTGCAGGTCTGTAATTTTGATATTGCAAGCGTTATTGGGGGAAAAGATTTTGCTGCAGTTATATATGTTACAATGTAAAATGCTTACGATAAGATCGACGGGAAGCTGAAAAAGGAAGTTCCCGTCTGCCCTTGGAAAACATAGTGGCTCTCCTAGTCTCTCCAGGAAATGAAGCAAAATTCTTTGTCGTTCGGAAGTTGATTCCATTTGGTATAAATTTCGACGGCGCCACTGCCTAGCTGATGCCC
This sequence comes from Catajapyx aquilonaris, assembly GCA_000934665.2. Classification (NCBI taxonomy): domain Eukaryota; kingdom Metazoa; phylum Arthropoda; class Diplura; order Dicellurata; family Japygidae; genus Catajapyx; species Catajapyx aquilonaris. The sequence continues at coordinate 8,004 of JYFJ02004406.1, forward strand.
CCCAAAAGACAAATTATCAATGAGTGTAACAGTATGGACATTTTTAGGCACAATTTCAAATAGATTGGACAGTACAGCAGAATTACATTCCAGTGCCAACCATTCGTAGCAAAGAATCTAAGGGAGCAGAATTTAACAGTTCTTAAACCATGCAATACACATACAGTAGGCCTATAGCCAGAGTATTTGAAATTGCCCAGGCTAGCTGAAGAGAACATGGTAAGATTGCAGCCTCACTCACATAGAGTAAGCCTATACACGTCGTCCTGGACGGAATAATTTTGCGCCTAACAGGGCGGCAACGTGTGCATAGGTGGCGCATAGGTCATCTAACAACCAGGATAAAGCACGTGAACTTTTTCTTGGCTCTCTGCATTCAGGATTGGCTGATTGGCCCACTTCGGATTAGAATAAGCGTCATTGGTGGTTCTTTACAAAACAGTGAACCTATACATGTTGCCCACGGATGTTGCATGCACAGTACAATAAACCAGGATGATGTAAGTTTAAAGTTTCATATTGTAAGTTCATTTTTCCAGTATGTAAGACACAATGTTTTCATGCCCCATATGTAGGATATTTGAGACTGCTTCCCTTTTAAACGTAATTGATGAACACGGTATAATCTGTGGGTCCGCTGACCACGTGTCGAGAAGCACTGGTCCATATACGAACAGTTTGATGAGCTTTCAAAACCTCGTTACCTACTCAACATACAATCGCTCAATAATTTAGAGTTGGCATGGAAAGGCCACAAGGTTTGACGAATAAAATGAAAAATGAATGAAGATTATGCTTGTGATTTCTATAAAACACAGCTGAAAACGCGATGACAAAAATAATAGCCTACCGGAAATATCAAAGAGAGGATTTCGAGAGTGTTTAAAGATGTGACCCTACCTCAAAAATAATATTATCATTATAAGTCAGTTTACTCAGTTTCTGCCGTTAAATATTTGCGGGACATAACTCACATTTTCTCATATACAGTAACTCTCTTTTATTTTTGACTAATCACGCAATTCGTCGGTACACGGTATACGGTAAGAAGAAAGTTCGCGCAATACATAACACGGGTATATCATAACTAAAGGCAAGCTCACACAACTGCCAAAAAGCGTAACCGTTATGGTTCGTTAACCTTTTACACTTAGGTCGTGCTGGTAATCCAGCTTACAGCTCACATAATAAAAGAGCTACGATAAGTATGACACCTTATTAGGTATGTATATGACCACTTCATTATTTGCAAAAAAATTAATTAACAGAGAATCCGTCAACGTATAGACTATGGACTATAAGTAATAATTTAGCCTACAGCATCCTTTCCACTGCCATTTCATCAACGGATCATAGATGTCATGTTAGCTTTGCTATATACCGGAACAATTTGAAGACTTGTGCCTGTCTATTACCACGAAATCTGCATTTCTATACACTAACATTAATTCATAGCACATTGAATCTATACGTTTTTAATTTAATTACATACACATTTATCGGCATATTGAGAATCCTAATAATTGTTTCTGATGATTTTTTACTGCCGGTCTGGATAATTAATATTTGCACTGTGAAAGAATAGCCGAACAAGCATTCAGGAAGAAGAAAGAGTGGCATTATCTTTACGATATGTGATTTAATAACGTATTCGTAGTAATAATCATACTGTACTTACACTGAGCAAGTGTTTCCCATAGGCAGCTTGCTCTCAACTGTGCTGTTATGACTCTGTGTAAACCACTGAATGAAGTGCCACAACTTAGGGCTAAGTGACTGTTAGTGTGTAGGAAGTCAGCTAAAGGAGAAAATCCCGGAAATAAATAGGTCGGAACCAAAAGAAAAGCAGCTTCGTGTAGGTGGGCTATTATATCAATCCCAATGGGAACCTTTTGGCTTAGAGGGCATGCTAAATTGCTTTCCGCTTTGCTGATCAAGGCTGCAAAGGTGTTAGACCTACACCATTACATCAATAGCTGAGCAATAATAAGGCACGCATGCATAAAAAATGAATAGTCGTCGGAACAATAAATCTTCAGCCATTCACCTGAACGAGTGTGTTGTAAATTTTGCAGTTTAGGCTAGAGATAATATTATTATGACGCTTTTTTATTTTATTTACTAGTTGCTCATTTTATTGCTCGTTTAAATGCGCGGTCGATTATTTATTTATTTATTCCTGATAACGATTTTTTCGTAGTAAAGTATTGTAAACACACCACTTTCCTGCATTCTTATATTGTCCGCATATTTTTATTTATAGCATGTGCAGGTGCACGCAAGTAGAAACATTCGTTGAAAATGCAAGTAAAAAACAACGTAACAATTCGATACGGTGAAAATAAGGCAGTACAGGTAAGCTCACAAAAAATTACTTTATAAAAAGTTACCATTGCAGACTTTCTAAAAATAATACGAGGTCTCTCAGGTAAGATATGGCCTGATAGTCATCCTGCGGTTTCAATGAAGCAGAGAAAATAAACACGCCCAGTGGCAGTTTTCTGAGAAATTAATATTGCAAATCAAAAGAAAGTGAAATTGATTTTTTGGTGATATTTCTTTGCTACTTCAAGGTGACTCAAATACAATACCGGTATATCCCAACTAATATATTGTACACTTAAAAACTCCAGCAGACTTTGATAATATGATGTGCGGAAACACCGATAATGATTTATTTCCTGACACTGAGATGGGATATTTAAGATAAAGAGATGTTATTTTTTTTTACTGCAGAATCACAATACAAGGTGATCAGTCACAATGATTCATGAAAACCTCTTGGGTTGGTAATTCCACGCCAAGTCATCGTAAAGATAATGTGCTTCTGAATATATTTTAGATTTCAACAATAATATTTCGCTTGCTGACATCGTGGTTACATCCGGCGCGGCATATCTAAACTTTTTTTCCAAATCGTACCACATTCGTCGTTCGTTAGTCAAAATATTCTGCATGAGTTGTAGAAACTTTTTCACATAATATTCTTCGTACAGAACCTCGCTGTAAATTAAGATGGTGTCTTTCTTTCTGCAGCATACACCTCGATACACCTACTATAAATTGGCACAGCGCCCCCAATATGAATATTTCGCTAGAAAACCCATGTTTGTGTAATTCCTTCTGCCTTGATGCATACGATACACCCTAGCTATTACATGACACAGAGACAGATTATGCAAATAACATACATTTCTGAGGAACCAAACTAAATCTGCATTCCTTTTTTTTAAAAAGACATGTATCTAAGCAATGGAGGGCGAATATATGATTCTCTGTATGTATTCAAAATGCATAGATTTTCTTGCTAAATAATTGCATATGTTAGGTATATAAAATATGAGCTGCATCTGTGGACCCCTTCAGCTGGCACACGATCTGGCAACTCTTTTTCAAGATGGCCGCGTCCACTAATGAGCTTCATAGCATGATCGCTTTTCCAACCCGGTTTTTCTAGGATGCGTGTGGTTTGGAAGTTGAGTTCGTGGCCCTTTTTGGTTGTTCATAAACGATGGGTGTCCGGCTTGCAAAAAGCATGGAAGCAAGTAGAGGGTGTGGATGGGGAAAAGATCCGAAACATCGGCGTGATCGCACACATCGATGCCGGCAAGACTACTACCACCGAAAGGATGCTGTTCTACTCTGGGATGATCAGTTATGTCGGGGAAGTACACAAGGGGGACACTGTCACCGACTACATGGAGCAAGAGAGGACCAGAGGTATACACGGGGAAACTCCTATTTATTGCAGTTGTTTTGTCGTAACAGATAACATTTAGAATGGGACTTAAAGTTACTTTTACATCTTTTGCAAGGCATCACCATAACATCTGCAGCAGTGACATTTCCCTGGCAGCATCACCGCCTAAACCTGGTTGATACTCCTGGCCATGTTGACTTTGGGGTGGAAGTTGAGCGCTCTCTTCGTGTGCTAGATGGAGCTATTTGTGTAATGGATGCTTCGGCTGGTGTTCAGGCACAAACCAAAGCAGTCTGGAGGCAGTCTGAAAAGCATGAAGTCCCCAAACTTATTTTCTTGAATAAGATGGATAAGGAAGGAGCCTCTTTGGAAAAGTGCCTGAGATCTGTTGTTGGAGAATTGGGAGAAGTGAGGCCTCTGGTGACACAGTTTCCTATTGGGGAAGGAAAAGAGCACAGAGGTGTAGTGCAGCTTGAGAATCTTACTGCGCACAGGTGGGATCTAAGTGATGGTAGTTTTGGAAAGAAGATTGCGAGTCGACCTCTTTGCCAGGTTTGGAAATTTGTTCTATACACAAATCATCCAAAATGATATTTCTGACTTAATGGTTGTGTTCTTCTGAAGCAATCTTTCAAAGGGAAACTTTTGACCTTTCAATCAGAATTTATGAAAGTTTATTGACCATGGCTCTCTTAGGGAGGGCATAATATGATCCCACTGCCCGCCTGCAGGGCCTTTTCAGCCCATTGTCTAGCTGTAGAGTGCACTTTGAGGATCACTACTCTATATTGAATGTGTATAGATGAGTTCAGCTGCATTTCATGAATTGACATTTTCTGTGACAATATAAAAAAATTATATTCTAGGGCAGTAATTGATGAAAGTAACAAGTTTGATTCTATTACTCATATGTTTATTTAACTTATGGTGCAGGCGTATTTGAGAACCAAGCCATTGAAAAGATTGATCCTGTAGTTATTTTTCTACCTGAAAATGATGCCCTAACAATGATAACTTTTTCTAGGAAGATGGTGACGTATGGCTTCATGCTCTATCAGCCAGACAACATTTAGTTGAGTCAGTTACTGATGTTGATGATGCTTTGGCTGATGTGGTTCTCACCCGAGAGAGCTTGAGTGACATCACTGCCCCTGAACTGACTGCTGCCATTCGGCGAGTTACCCTTTCTCGATCAGGGGTTCCCACCCTGGTTGGAAGTGCCTACAAGAATGTGGGTGTCCAACCATTGATGGATGCTGTTGTTGCTTATCTCCCTTCACCATTAGACAGACCACATGCATTTGCCCAGTTTTACAGAAATAACCTCTGTGCCTTGGTATTCAAGGTTTTGTTTCACAAGCACATGGGAGCTCTGACTTTTCTAAGGATCTTCTCTGGGAGTCTTCACAGTGTGAGAGATCACATAATCATATCAGAGGGTGGAAAGTTTTGATGTGATATTGTATTGTTGCAGGGTCAGAAAGTGTACAATGTGAACAGGCAGAAAGGAGAGAAGTTGGGGAAGCTTATGGTTGCCTTTGCTGATGAATTTCAAGATGTGGATCAAATCAATTCAGGGAATATTGCTGTTGTCACAGGACTCAAGGTGAGGAATGGTGACTTTTTCAATGCAGTTAACATTGGCCATAAAAGGAAGCATTCAAGTGTTTTAAATCCTGTCAATGTGCAACTTACATGACGTCTCTAACACTATGTTTCATGGTTGGGATTGATAAATGATGGGACCAAAATACTTACTTCAGATAAGCTCACCTTTCTTCTCACAAGCAAACCATGTATCATAAAATTCCCTATACGTATGTCTGTGCACACGATTGGCTGGTGGGAAGAACAGAGTGGTACTTCCACTTGAAGGAATGTGCACATGGAGTAATATGACCTGTGCTACAAGCACTACAGTGGTGCCCTAATGGTAGCCACTATTTCCCCTTTTGAGCATCACATATTTGCTCTGGCTCTGAACCTGCATCTATCACTGGGGAGGTCATGGCAATACTCACTTATTCAGCACTGGTGAGCACATGTGGTATCTGGACCAATCTAACAATACTTGTGGTGAGTTGCAATATCATTTTAAAGCTTTAAACAGGTCGAACATAGAGTCCGTGGGGGTAATATGCCTGCATTGATTGCCTAGGGATATGGGCATGAAATCATTACTGAGGGGATTTTGTGTGGTCACCTCTTTTGCAGTAATAATTATCATGCTCAAGTTCTGCTCCCTGGGCAAGAACTGCAGGTAAGTGGGTGTATCTCTAAGCCAGGGGTTCCCAACCTTTTCCAGGTCATGACCCCCTTGTCAAGTAACCTGCGACGACCCCCCCCCCCCCCCACCCAATACATATTTTACTTATTTTGGGCCAATGAGTATGTTGGTGGTCAGAAGACATACTACACTAGTAACAAACACCCTGTACACATAGCTGTAGGGATAGGCTTCTCCACACTTGCATCTTCATTACTCTCTGCATCAGCTGCCTTTCCAATTCATGTGCATAGTTTCACTTCTAGAAGGTTGTGGCTCTAAAACAGTGGTTCCCAACCCTAGGGTCGCGACCAAAAATTGGGTCGCCACTCGCCAACATGTTTTTAAGGGTCGCGGGGAAGACTAGGAAAAAAAGAATACAAATTTTAAAACGAGAAGAAAAAATATGGCAAAGAAGGAAAATTTTGGGGGGGAATTCATCTCAAATCTACATAAGCATTGCATTGTAGCTGGTTGCAACATTTTGGTAATAAATTATTTTTGGGAAAAATCGAAATTGTGCCGGGTGGCCATATGGGTCGTCAGGTCGAGAAAAGGTTGTAGATATGGTTGTGATGAAAAAGATTGGGAACCACTGCTCTAAAATATTGTTAATATGAACTTGAACAATTTTATGTTGCTTGATCCTGACAATATTTTAGAGCCACAATCCTTTAGTGAAAAGTGAATAGAAGTGAAATTATGTAGGCTTAACCTGAACTAGGAGGGTATGTGATGCAAGTAGTACAGAAGTTGCATGTTGAAGGCTATCTCTCTTTGCATTAATTTGACCAATTGTATGCTTGAAAATGGCAATTGCCATTTGGCATCACTCCTGCACGACTAGTCCTGCTGCTGCTTATGCTCAGGAGTGCTGCATAGGTGAGAATTGCTGTGATCTATCCATTTCTAGCTGAAGGTTTAGATATACAGGAGAACACTGTATTAAATGGGAATATAGTGGACACCATTATGGAACCACTATAGTGCCTACATTTATTAGTAAGTATTTTGAACTTGTCATGTATTGATTCAATCTAGGAAATACAGTATAATTTTATTGATATTAAATTATGAGTAATGTGTTGTATAACCCTTCCTTATACTAAGACAAAAGTTTTTTAGTTTTACCAAAAATTTGAAGAAGCTCCAAATGTGTGCACTGATTTAGCACTACAACTTGCAAATGATTTAATGCTACACTCTGATACCATGTAATATATGTATTGTTGCACCTTGTGCAGATTATGCACTTGATTCTTGTGGACTAACACTGGCAATTTGGGAGAAGCAGGCCTGCAACCCTTTTCAAAGTGATAGGTCGGGTATAAATGGGGGAAATTTGGAGTAACTTGTTGCCCACGCAAGAAACCTGGACACAAACAGTGTGTGTGCCAAGAGGCACCACTCGCTAGTTGACCGGTTTCTTTCATGCAAGAAATTTGGGGGGCTCCAAGTTGCCCATTTGCAGTTGGCCTTACAGATCACGTGAAGTGGTACTTTTGGATAAACTATTGTTTATCCGCACCTCAACAACACCGTCGGTGTTAGGCGGGCGGGGGGCCTCCCGACGGTTGGCAACGTTGCGTCACAAACAATCAGGTACCTATTGATACTGCTGCATGGTTACATGGAACTGTGCTTTATTATTCTTTTCGGGCTTTCGGGGATTCAATTCGGGATTTTGAGGTGAATAAGTGGATGGAATAGCCCTGGTGTTGCTGCATGGCTTTTTGTTACTGCAACAGTACTGTACATTGTTGTGGCCCTGCCAGGCACAGTACGTCGCCCGTGCGTGATATCTTTAGTTTTTGCGGAGCGAAAGCGGAGCTGGGCGCTTATTGTGGGTTTCTGTATCCGCAACATTTACTGTCCATCTTGTGGCGCCGAAGGCCAACGAACGTTATTGTGGCTTTGCCAAGCGCGAAGTACACCTTCACACAGTCCGTTAAACCAACGAACTACATGACTCCAAGTTCCGCCCGCCTCCACCCGGCTCTCCCCTCCAATCATGCCCACGACTCACACTGCAGGCATACTACTGCACACGCTCAGAAAACACGGCTGGTGTGACATCATGTCGTTCTTTGGGTTAACGGACTGCAGCAACCATCATGGCTTTAATATTTCCCACCTCCTTCATTAATACTGTGGTCGTAGCACTCGTCTGATCGGTTCTCGTGGCAGGGATAAGAAGACGCCCTTTGTTGTGCATGCTCTCCCGGCAACCGGTTGTTTGCGACGCGTAGCCAACATATGTTTGGAGCCCACGACGCCCTCCCAACCCCACCGCGTCGCTAGGTGCGGATAAACAATAGACTTTCCGTACTTTTGTGGGAAACTTGTGGGATTAGGATAGAGGAGGGCAGCCAGCAAGGACTGACTGGAAAGTGACATTGATGTGGGAAAACAGAATAGCTCTAGCACAGGGCTGTCTTTATGCCAGTGCTGCCCAAACTGTGGGTCACAACCCCATTTGGGGTCGCAAACATAATATTTGGGGTCGCAAGGGAGGGTTACAAATTATTTTTACAAAATGATTATCTTTCTCTGGAAAAAATATGCCCATAAACCAGATGATGTGTTAATTTAGCAATTATTGTCACTGACTACCACTAACCGGGGGGTAAGGTTGAATTGAAAGTGGGGGTCGCAAATATTACGGGACGATTTCTGGGGTTGCCAATGAAAAAGATTGGGAAGCACTACTTTATGCTATGATAATAATATAGGGATGGTTCTGCATAGCAGTGGAAATTCCTGCCTCTACATTACGGCCTTGAGTGGAATAATTTTTTAGTATTTAAAGCACATGTTCTCACTGGTGAGAATTCTCATTGTGATTAGCATTGTGTTGAAGCATAATGAGTGCTAAACTTTATGTCACAACTGCTTTTTACAGGAGACAATAACAGGTGATACTATTACTTCTTCTGCATCGATTGCATCTGCTGCTCAAAAGGCCATGGAACAGGATGGGAAAAGCAGACCTGTACTGGCAGGAATTGAAGTCCCACAGCCAGTCTTTTTTTGTTCTATTGAGCCATCTTCTCTTGTAAGCATGCAGTCTTCCCTTTGAGGAAACATTGGATTTGTATCTCCTACTTTATGCTTAACCCCTTCGCTACCAGCTAGGCCGAAGATGCCTAGATTTTCACTTACGCATACTCGGAAGGCATGGACAAGATATTTTGCAAATAATAACAGCTATAGTTACCCTTTCATGGGAAACACTTTGAATGCATTTGGAAAAATTTTCCTCGTCTTGAAGTCCCTAAATAAATTTCCGAAAAGAACGCTGCAGAGTAGCTATACCTCCAGTGCCTAGATTTTCGCTTGCACTTACTCTGAAGATAACGACAAGATATTTTACAAATAATATCAGCTATACTTACATGTTCATGCAAAACACTATGCGTGTGTTGGAAACAATTTTACTCCTCTAGTAGTCTCGATTTTTTTTTCTTCAAAAAGATAGCTGTAACCAGCTGTTAGGCCATTGCCTAGATTTTCTCTTGCACGTACTCTTAAGGTAAAACAAGATATTTTACAAATAATAACAATATACTTACATGTCCATGCTCTGCACTATGAATGTGGTTGGAACAATTTTCCTAATCTGGAAGTTCTTAAATTAATTTTCAAAAATATCGCTGTAAAAACTCAAAATTCCACTACTACTACTACTACTGTTACGCTGATTTAATTATGAAATACATTGAAACATACGGAACATAATCTTTGAGAACCGTGCCAGACGAATTTGCTGAAATCGTCATACTTCGCGAGAAATAAATAAATTTGGGAGTTTTCCGAAGTGCCAGAAAGCTGCAGATAAGAATTAATTTAATTCTTGTGAAGTGTGACGATTTCAGCAAATTCGTCTGGCACAGTTTTCAAGGTTGTTAATCCGTCTGTTTTAGTGTATTTCATAATTAAATCAGCTTAACAGTTGGCCAGTAGTACTGAAATGTTCAGTTTTTACAGCGATATTTTTGAAAATTAATTTAGGAACTTCCAGATGAGGGAAATTGTTCCAACTACATTCATAGTGCAGAGGATGGACCTATAGGTATACCTGTTATTATATGTAAAATATCTTGTTTTTATCTTCTGAGTATGTGCAAGAGAAAATCGAGGCGATGGCCTAATAGCTGACCAGTTAGTACTTGAATTTCAAGCTTTTACGGTTGTCTTTTTGAAAATTTATTTAGGGACTTCTAGACGAGGAAAATTCTTCCAAACGCATTCATAGTGTTTTCCATGAACAGGTAAATATAGCTGTTATTATTTGCAAAATATCTTGCCTGTATCTTCAGAGTACATATAAGTGAAAATCTAGGCGTTTTTGGCCTAGCTGGTAGCGAAGGGGTTAACACAGCGAAACCTGTCTGTACTGGAGTCTCTCCAGTCTGAAAAGTATTCCATACCAAGCAGTTTTGTAGTACCTATGCCAAAAATTTACTGAAATGTCATGCTCTGGGACCAAAGAAAAATTTGCATAATGGAAAACTTTCTGTGGAATTCATTTTCCGTTACATACAGATTTAACTGTTCTGTGAAAGGGAAATGAATTGAAATTATGAATACTATAACAATGTGTATTGAAATTCTCCCACATGAGTATTTAATGAAGGAAATTATTGGTAGGCATACCAGAAGCCTTTGGAAACTGCCCTATCTCAACTCGAGCGTGAGGACCCAAGCTTGCATGTTAAATCTGATGCTGATACTGGCCAAACAGTGCTGATGGGAATGGGTCAGCTCCACCTGGGTGTGATCCAGGAGAGAATTCGCAAAGAATTTCGGGTTGAGGTTGACCTTGGGCCACTCCAAGTCGCCTACAGAGAGAGATTAGTCAACTCCAAGCAGGCCACCTACACACTGGACAAAAGGGTGGGTGATAGTCGCCACTGGGTTAAGATCAGCCTGGATGCCATTCCTGATCTTGGAGCTTCCCTTGGACTTGCCCCAGTACTCAAAATGCACAACACAAAGGAGAACAGGGAGAATTTAGCCAATGTCAGGCCAGCACACCTCAAAGCAATTCAGCATGGAATTGAGTCAGCCATCACTTCCGGGCCACTCCTGCGATATCCAGTAAGCTGAATTTAAATTACTTCATATTTTAAATGTCGTAAGTTGTGGTGTTTTGATCGACTCTGGCATTATTGCCCTAAATTATTGCATTGGGTAAGGGGACAGAATTAAAGTACCGTAACATTTTGGGTCAGGATTGCTGCAAGAAATTGGCTGGACTGTACATGATATGCAGTACAATAGAAGAAGATTGAGCTGTTTATGTTACAAAATGTGACAAAATGGGATAGGGTGAAGTGGGGGAAGTGCACACCCGGGGTAAGTGCACATCCCCCACTTCACCCTAACGTCATATCATCGAGACACCCTCCTTCCTTGTCACCACTATTGCATAATGACCTAATGAATTGGTTGGAACAAAAGAAATTTTTTGTATTTTAAAACACTGAATCCATAATACAATGGACAGTACGTCACTTTGTAGCTCTGCCTGAACTTTATCTGATGTAATTTAAAACGTTGCAGATATAGCAAAAGATGTCCAAAAACACAAAAGGAATGAGTTGATGCCCCTCCTCCCCATCCCTCATTTCCATTAACAAAGTAACTAATACATAATCACTCAAAGACAAATCCATACCCTAAAAACAATGAACATGTTAACAAAAACAACAAAACTGGTACCATCCATCACAACTAATCCAACAACTAATAAAACAAATAGGAGTCAGTATATTAATACAAAAACCAAACACTTTAGCATGGAGGACACAAAAATGCTCGCAATTATTGACCTTATCTCAAAGGAGGCCTCTGTGTGATTACCAAGGTTGTGCATGACTTTTCTTCACTGATGGTGAAGTTGTTGAATGCTTAATCTTGAGATGGTGGCTGATACTAACCTGAGGTGAAGCACTTTACACTGCATTAGCTGTTTCATATGAAGAAAGAAGTCAAGAAAAAAAAAGGTATTTGAGTACCTCTATTGAGGTAAGATCAATGACTAATGGTGTTCTCATGTTTTACATTACGGCAGTTCCATATTACTTAAGGCAGTGGCATACAGGGATGCCTTGCTCGTATTTTGTTTTCAGCATTTGTTACTGAGTTTGCATTGTCTCTTTATAACATCAGGTAGATCTCAGGCAGAATAACAAAGTAACATGCTTGTGGTATTACTCACCATAAAGGTTCAGAAATGTGAATAACATACAGACAGTCTCCAACATACTAGGCATTCCACGTCAAGCGGAACACTCTCCCAACAAATTTTATCTGATTTTGAACAAATTCGAGTATGTTGGGGTGCTCATACATGTATGTCCGTAACCAAATTTGTTTGGCTCTACAATGCGTAGTTGAACAACTACAGGGTGTGACATCTGCCAATTTTCGTGCCCTTTTCTCTGTCCGGTGTCACTTAGATGGTCATATCTCCTAGAAGGTCAGGTCAAATATAACATTTGATATGTGCATTTGAACCGAAGCAATGGTGGCTGAGGGGATATGGTATCCGACTGCTAATCGGGAGGTCCTGGGTTCGAATCCCGGTGCCGGCAACTCTAACCGTGGTTTTCTGTGGTTTCCCACGGCTCCTCCAGGACAATTCCGGAGTTGTTTCCTAAACTAATAGGGCACAGCCGCCCCCTTCCTTTCCTATCCTATCCCAAAAAGCGCAGTAAAAAACGAACCGAAGAGTTCCAGTCAAAAAATATGTATATCCCCCCTAAAGAGCCGCCGGCTGATAACGGGGTATGAATTATTATTATTATTATTATTATTATTATATGTGCATTTGAAGGGTAATTTTACGCTCTATGAGATGGCCATGTTCATTTTTAAGAAATCAAAAAATTTATAGTCAAAAATGGCGCTCAAAACATTGATTTTGATAGTGATCATTAATCGACCCCTACGATGTCTTTTGAATGGCAAGGACAATGTATACTGGACATTTCTGAGGCATTTGGATGCGGTTGAGCTACAGTCTGGAGCTGACTCCGGCAACCAGCAATACAGGCATGCACGGGGGTATCCATACTTGCAAAGATGGACAAGCGTTGATGTCAATGGTCGACATCTCCAAAGCGGATAATCGCTGGCCCTTCGGACCCATTCCTGTCTTCTTCCATATGCACACCCTACCACCCGTTGAAAATCCTGTTTGTAAATTTAAACATTTTGCCACCCAATCCTTCTTCCTGCCCCCTGAGAAGTACCCTTAACTTGCATAATTGACCATTTCTGGCTCTGCCATTATATTCCCCATCCCAAGAAACTTTTAAGTACCAAAAAGCTCGCCGATAGCACTGTTGATAGCCTCCTTAGGGCCTTTCATAAAGTGTTCAATTTTTTTACCTTTTGACCCCCGTATCTTAAAAATGCTTGAGATTGAGGATTTCCCTGGAAGGGTACTTTATTTCTAGCAGATAAGGGACCCCAAAAAATTATTTGAACATCAAATTCGCGTAACACTTCGTGAGGTTCCTTGTCACTTTACATAAGATAGACATTTGTGCCCAGCCTCTGGCCGTCACAGGGAATCCCTTCCTGCATGCAATGGCCTGAGTTGGATATGACTGATTCCAGTATTGATGTATATGGTACAGTAGCATATACTGTCTAATTTTTAAAATGTTCCGTTATGTAAAATTCAACATAAGCTTGTAATGTTGTGGAACGATCCACTTGCATAAGAGTAGGGGACTGGCTGTATTCTGCAAAGATATTTGTTCCAACCTTCTTAGTATAGGCCAGGGCAATGGGAAGTGAGAGGGATGTCGTACCTCATTTGTTTCCTGACACCCTTGTTATGTTCATATCATTTTAAAATTATATTGGATAGAATATGAGCAGAGCTACAAAACGACATACTGTTTGTTACTGTAAAGATTTAAGTGTTTGAATAAAAAGTATGAGCAATAACTTCAGTTCCACCTCATGTATATCTAGGACTCTAAGTGTTAACTGGGATCAGTGATTATCTGATGTGACTTTCCTTTGCACACTTGCTGCAGGTGATACAGGTGGAGGCCCAGCTGCACTGGTTAGAGGTGAAGCATGGAACGTCTGATGCCATGATATCTTCTGCAGCTGCCAAGTGTTTCTCTCAGGTAGAGTATGAGAGTGATTGGTGATGGGTGACATGTGCTGGTTTGGGATACTTACATTTTCTTGTGAATGTTATGAATGATTTTTATAATATATATATATTTTTAATGTGTGTGTGTGTGTGTGTGTGTGTGTGGGTGTGTGTTCATGTCTTCAATAAGGTCTGGGGACGTAGGTCTGGGTTTCTACTGAAGCTGTGGGGACTAGTCCGCATTGTGGGGACATTTCTCGGTCCCCACAGTGTTTCACACACACTGTGTACTATTAGAGTGGGGACATGTGTAAATTAGTGGGGACATGTCCCCGCTATTTTCAGTTGTAGGGTTTCACAAAAGTCAATTTTTCTCAGCCTAGGTTACTTAGTTAGTGTAGGTTAGGGTAGGGTAGGTTAGGTTAGGTTAGGTTACACTCGCTTCGAAAAGTTGAATTTTCACGTCCCCACGCCTTAGTGAAGACAAGGCTGTATGTGTGTGTGTGTGTTTTATGTGCCTGCAAGGTTTTTCTGGAGACCAGTAGATGTAGGGTAAGTTGGGGTAAGTGCAAATGGGATTATTTAGATTAGTTGCAGTTTAAAGGCTTGCTACTTCCGCAGTAATTAGCAAGTGAGAAAAAAAGTAATGGACAATATACCTTACCTTATTGACTTTCAAAGTGGCCTATTGCATGACATTCATCTACAGTATGTGGCTGCTCTGAAAAATAATTAAAATATGAACGTGGTGCGCAGTGCAGCACTTGCCCCGCGATGTGGGGTAAGTGCGATTGTGGAACTCCCTCACAGTAATAAAAAATTTTCAGGTTGCATAGGACTAGTGCCACAAAGAGACAACTTCCACTATCAATCTGTATATTCTGCATAAAAAAATACCAAGACATTCTTACAGGACAAACTTTTATTCACTGCTCCACAACAGGTTGGCTAACAGTACCGGCATTATCACCAGTGTTTGAAATTAGTCTGTCGCTAGTCCGGAATATCAACTGGTGACCACAAAAATATTTCTTGTCACCTATTTTGGCGACCTCTAGCGTTACCCTCCCAATGTTGCATTTATGTCAATATACGCGTATTAATTGGGTATGCACTTGCCCCTGATGATGTCTAGTTAGGGGCAAGTGCGACCCCCTTTTTAAAAACCAGCCTGATTATGATACCCAAATGGAACAACACCAGGGTGATAGTATACCTTAACCTCTTACTGGAGCGGTTGTACAGTACCCTGCATTAATGGCCATGCACAGACATCGCCATCTGTCCAAGAACGAGCGGAATGAGGCGCCGGTGGACTGCGTCCAAAATACTTGGACAGCTCAAGATATCGCGGTTGATTCAAACGCTTGCTACAAAGATGGATCACAGCGGATCACAGATATATCTGTGGGATGAATATTATAAGGCCATTGCGATTCCTATCAATGTATTGAGGTTGTGAACCAGTTATTACACGTACCACGTGAATGCCTGTTAATCCACCGTGATGTCTTTAGCAGCCTTGAGCGGACTCGTGAGAAGCCTTGAGCTGTCCCAAATATTTTGGACGCAGCCAACTTCATCTACTTCCACTCTTTCCCGGTAGATGGCAGTGTCTGTGCATGGCCATTAATGCAGGGTACTGTATATACAGCATGATATACAAGACTCCTCAGATTTTCTGCAAAAGAAACTTACCTACTTGCCAGAGAAGTTAAAACACCATTTTGAACTTGGTCGTCATTTATTTGTCAATGTGATGAAAGGGAGAAGATCGTGCTACTTTTATAATATAATAATAATAATAATAATAATAATAATAATAATAATAAAAATAAATAATAATTCATACTCCATTATCAGCCTATCGGCTCTTTAGGGAGGAAGTTTTTTTTTTGCCTGGAACTCTTTGCTTTCATTTTACTGCGCTTTTTGGGATGGGATAGGGACGGAAGGAAGCAGCTGTGGCCTATTAATTATGGAAGCAACTCCGGAATTTTCCTGGAAGGACCGTGGGAAACCACAGAAAACCACGGTCAGAGTTGCCAGCCCCGGGATTTGATCCCAGGACCTCCCAATTAGCAGTCGGACACCGTATCCCCTACTCCAAACTGCTTCGGTCGTGCTACTTTTATCAGAGTGGGCAAAGGTTGTAGTGAACGTTTATGCGATTTTCGATAGCTCCTGCCACCTTGTGTCATATATTGGAAGCAATGCTGCACTTGCCCCGTTTCCGCACTTACCCTGACTTACCCTAATAAGGATTGGCTTGTGTTTTTGCTTTCTTTGGAAGCTGCCACATACTTATGTGCATAAATGCTGCCTTAATGAAAACTCTTTCCATAGTTGTGACTACTATTTTCCTCTTAGGCATTGTTGGATGGTGGTACGGAGCTTCTGGAGCCCACAATGCGTGCAGAAGTGGAAGTGAATGATCTCCATTTAAGGGTGGTGCTGGCTGATCTGTCCCAGCGAAGGTCAAAGGTGGAACATGTTGGAGAGAAGAGCGGCATGAAAGTGGTCCATGCTCTAGTTCCATTGGCAGAGCTAAGCAACTATGCAAACGATCTCCGAACCATCACTTCTGGCATGGCCACTTTCAGCCTAGAATTCTCCAACTACAGTGTCACACCTCGTCAAGAGCAGGAAAAGATCATGAGGGATGGTGGAATCATGTAGATTTATTGAATATATTATTGCCATTAAATTTTCTGAGGGAGAATAAAGGTAGTTTTTGTTATGCAGGGTGACTTGCATAAAACGCACCCATGTACTGTACAAGGTGACAGCATGTCATATGTTGGAAGTTACCACTGTGTGCTGCCAGACACTCCAGATGTGCCACTCTATGTTAACGGGTCTACACACAGGCAGATTTAACACTATTTTAGACTTGGTGTTAAGGAGTTGCCAATTGGCACTGGCCACTTCATAATGAAGGATGGAGAGGCTCACGCTGATTGGCAGATCCTTAACACTATGACTAAAACTGATGATAAAACTGACCATGTGCAGATTCTTAAAGGGGTCTACCATAATAATAATAATAATAATAATAATAATAATAATAATAATAATAATAATAATAATAATAATAATAATAATGTTGAAGCAATGCATAATGTTAAACCAAATTCCGGAGAGACTAAGTGGCGAAAATAGGTTCATTGCATCACCAGAGATGCAAATAGTAAAACTTCTATAAATTGAACTTCCCTAAGTCGAAGTTCTCTATAAGTCAAAGAAAATGATGAGCTTGGTTGGTCACAATGTAAAATGATAGGAAATAAACTTCCCTAACTCGAATTTCTATAACTCGAAGTTCTCCATAACTCGAAGTGCAGGCAGGGCCTTACGATGGGATATCAATGCATTTTCAGTCTCCCTAAGTCGAAGTTTCCTGTTGGCGAGTAAGGAAAATTTTCTCATTTCCCAGCCGAAGGGTCGAGAGTAGGCCACATGTACAGAAAGGCTCAATTTCCTGATCTCCGTCTACCAGATGTACCGAAAGAAGTGTTTGACTCGATTCGTCGATTGTGACAATTGAATCCTTGAATCTAAGGGTAGGCAAATGTCCATAAAGGAGATTTTTTTACACCAAAACAACGAGGAACATTGTTCATGTGATAGTTATTTTTAAGTTTTCAACACCTTTCGTCGCTGGATATAACGGTAGGCTTCCTTATAGAGTTCTGTGCTTTAAAAAAATCCAAACTTCTCTAACTGGAATCTTCTATAACTCGAAGTTTTTCCCCGGTCCCATGGAGATACGCCTTATAGAAGTTTTACTGATACGTTAAGATGGGCGATTTGAACTGGCGCTCATGCAACCCGTTCCCGGCACTCTCCCCCATCTATTGGCGGCCGCACGAAGCTGCCAATGCACTTCCAGCTGCAGTGAGTTGAAGCTCGATAAGTGGCCGAGAATCCGCATCAGCGTGCAACAACCCTTGCTGATGATTGGTTTGGTCCTAAAGTTGAGCGTGGTGTCTTGAGGCATATTTGGGCAGGAAGGGGAGTTACCGGAATCCACAGCGTATGTCCGACAGCGAGGGCGAGTTGGAGGCAACGGAGTATACGAGCCTGATGGATGCACATGCCAGCCAAGCGCCTCCGCCTCTCAGACCTCCAAGGCCACCAAGGCCCGCCAGAGCACCTCAGGTGACTATGACAACTGGCTGTAGTGATAACAAAACAACACCATTCTTATCACTGCAGCACACGCCCACCAAGATGGAGATGGAGTCCAACTTGCCCAGGGTAATTAATATTCAGGTTTTGTGCCATTGCATTCAGATGTAGCGCTATGCTTTTCACCGTGCCGCTCTGTTCCACCATTTTGTTGTTGAAAACTCATTTTTTCTTACAAACATTCTCCAGAACCATTACGATGTAACCTAGTTCCATTTGTGATAATCTGATATAATTTTAGGGTGAATAACCAAGTTGGTGCAGGTGAACTTACTGTCCCTTTTGTCGAGTATAGTCCATACTGTCTTAGCAGTTAACCCTCGAACGGTGACGTGCGAAATGTTCGCTCCCCAGTGACGTGGGCACTTTTTTGTGACCAAGCCATATTTTTTGTTATATCTGGCAAACTATAGCACATTTTTGGGGCTTTACCTTTGAGACAATCATAGTGTGATTCCTTCTACGACAAATAGCGTTTAGTTTACATTTTTTGAGGAAATAGTGCGATCAGAAAAAGAAATCGGAAAGGAAATCAGTCGGGCCCAACTCCCAGGGGTAGGGGGATATTTGCTCATAAAATTTAAACCAAACGTCATTCATCACAGAAATAGTCAAACGAAAATGTGCTCGAAGATGAATCTCGGATGTCCCAAATTTTCCAAGTTATAGCAAAAACAGTGTCATTGGTCACAAAAAGTGCCCACGTCACCGTCCGAGGGTTAATAAAGGGTGTCAATAAGGATGCTCTGTCGAGCAATACTATCATAGTGTGACAGTCCTGTACATTCTACATACCGTTATTTCCAGATAGGGGGGGGTACAGGGTGGTGGCTGCTTTCATCAATTGGGTAATTCTTTCAGAATGATGTGGTTATGCTCTTTAAAACAAATTCTGGCAGGAAGCCTACATAATGGGTTTCTGTCGCCTACATCTGCTATCTAGAAGAGGCTATCTGAGGCTACCATGCTGTTGGATTTAGTAGTGGGAATGAGGGGAAACCAGTTGGAACCTCACAACATCAACAATTTCGTTGTTACGAGCATGAGGACTGTGTGTCATAGTGCATAGTATCATTCTCTAAAATGAACATTGCATTCTAACCCTAATAAGACAGGCGTTTTTTTTTTGCAATTTTGCAATAATCTACCAAAAAATCACTTGCGTTGTCATTTGACTAATCTAGTGAGTAACATCGTGTAGTGTCTAGGCTTGATCCTGAGGCCATTTATGGGACCCTCTTGGCATACCATGCGGAGATTTAAATTCTGAAATGTCTCAACAGATGCCGCAGGGGTGCGTATTTTTTTCTCCTATTTTTTGTCACTCCTGGGCTGACAAGAAGTGTATGGATGTGTCGCTCTGGTGCTACTGAACAGACCAGTATGCATGAATAATGTCACAGGACAGGCATGCCAACCAGAGGGACTAATATACAACCCCCACCCGAGTGTAAACCTCCACAGCTGTTCAACAGCCCCGCGGGGCATGCGCCCCTCCATCCTGGTGGAGGCTGCCCGGGAGTTGCGCAGTGGCCCGCCAGCCGCTAATTGGCATTTACGAACATTGCTTATTTATTTTAAAATTATTTAATTATCTTTTGCACTAATTTTAGGGCGGAATCTCTCGAGGAGGTTTGGGAGCAACTCAGTATGCCAAAATTTGCCGGCCAACATGATAATTTTAGGGAGGGGGGAGTTTTTTTTTTTTTCATCGGCCGCAAAAAGATGATGTCATTCAAGTTAATCAGGTTAATCCGGTTTATTTATGCAAGATTTTGTGGTCCAAAATTCGCGATTTTTTACACGAGAGAAAATTTAAAAAGCCACAGAAACCACGTTACATGGTGGGAAAACGCTATAGTTTCGCCAGCAGAATTTTTGAAAGCCAGTGTATCAGCATATGATACGCCTGTCTTATTAGGGTTAAACACTTGATCATTTTGAACCAGGTGCTATACCCACATGATAATGCCCATTGGGCCCAGCTCTGGGTATCGTAGGCAGATACCTACAAAATGGTGGGATAGATTACCCCAATTGAGGAATAAAGAGAGAAGGTTGCCAACTACTTCATTCATGACAGATGCCATATACATGGGTAGCTTTTATTCTATTGTATTCTTTTTTGTATGTCATGGTGTGCTGGAATCTATGGGAGAGATTGTTACATTGCGTGTCCATCCCCTAGCTTGCATCTTGTGGGTAGCAAGCGAGAATAGTGAATTGGTACCTAATTAAACTTGAGCATGAATTGCCACCTATATTAGGAGATTGGAGACAGGCTGTAGCACCTAGTCTATAGTTCGCTCAAGAAGTCCGGTCACAAAAGAAGTCCTGGACAGAACAGTGTGCCCACATTTTTTATACATAGGATTTTGGGCATTTGGTGGGTGAAACAATGTGCCAGGACAGGCTAGTTTTTGCCCATTGGTGGAGAGAAAAGTGAAAGGTGAAGACTACAAAGAGAAAAGAGAAGGGGGAGACGGGGTGGGGGGCTCGTGGCCACGCCTTTTGTGACTGGACTTCTTGAGCGAACTGTAGCATAGTCAAAGAACAGAACAGAGGTGGGGCTTCGATTTAGAATTTATCCAGATTCGAATAATATTTTAATGCTATATTAATTTGGTGTGTGGGTAGATAATGGACATTCCAATGCCTGATCATTAACTTCAACTTTATTAACACTGGTATTTATTGACAGCCCCTTTTCATGTAAGATTTTTCAACCCAATTTCATATGAATCACATTCACCCTATATCAATTGACCTTGGAACCAGGTTGCATATTGTCTTCAACGGTGCTCACCTGATTGTCAAAGTAACCATTGATGCTACCTCACCTGAGACCTACTCAACAATATTCTACATATTCACTTGGTGGCAATGGAGACTACTCTAGGTGACATTTAACATGGGTACTGATATCACAACAGGATGAACAGGAAAAGAAGCCCCTGCAACTCCCACGATACAGTAGTTTAATATAAAAGTCCTCGCCAGCCTGGAATTTGGCGGATGCCTGAACCAACCCGAACCATTCTTTCCACTGCAGCTGGGTCTAGAGGGCAGATTGGTAGTCAGCCACCCGAACCATAAGATCCCTGTGGTGCTACACTGGTGCCAAATTCCAGGCTGGCGAGGACTGTTATATTAAACTACCGTCACCATAGGGCTAGGTTGGGATTGCGGGGGGCTGAGTAAAAGTTACTAAAATGGATCTGGGTTGGATAAATTGGATTAACCAACTTGTGCATTGAAAATGGACAAGTTGGTTAGTTGCCACATCTGTTCTGAATTTTGGGAATGTTGTTTTATTGGATACCATAGGATTATATAGGTTCTGCCTCTCTGCAACGTGAGTACCCAAGTTAGCTTGCAAGTATACCGTATTACCTCACTTATTGCGGCATGCTGGTGTAGGCGAGGTCGACCAGTTTTTAAAATGCTCGATCTGGTGGCTATACCGGCATGCCAGTCTAAGGGAGGTATGCTGGTATAAGGCGAGGTTTTCTTACGATCTCTATGAAAATTATTATTACTCAAAGGACTGCATTACACCATGTTCTACGGTACGGATACAGCCCAGGACACTTCTATCGCCTGACACATTCCATACGATCGTTTGTTGGAGTTCAAATTTTACGGCAACATTTTCAATTAAAAGTGCAAGGCTGCAAGAAAGGAAGCATACCTACCAGGATATTTCATACGTTTGGTTTGGATTTTATTATCTGAGTGATGAGGCTTCTCAGACAAATTGATACCACTAAGAAAAGTGATCCTCTGATTGTCAACGAGATCTGCGACCAGTGAAATATTGATAGCAAAACAAAGGACTGAAGTAATTTGTCTTGATCTTTTGCTGATCCTTTTTGCATTCTCACAGCCCTGTACTCGCACATTTTTCACCGGAACATTATTTTAGTACAGTATCAGATACAACCGAAGCAGGTTGGCATGGTGGATAAGGCGTCCGACTACTAATCAGGAGGTCCTGGGTTCGAATCCCGGGACCAACGATCCTGACCGTGGTTTTCTGTGGTTTTCTGTGGTTTTCCACGATCTTCCTAGGATAATTCCAGGGTCGCTTCTGTATAATAGGCCACAGCTGCTTCCTTCCTTCCCTATCCTTGGAGGTTGAAGAGGGAATGCCGGGCCAACCTCCCTAATATCAATTATAAAGTATCAGATGCATTCCAAAATATTTGACAAGGATAAAAATTATGGAAATCTACCTTGGGTATTGCGGCATGCCACCCCCTGGTTATACTGGCATGCCGCAATAAGTGAGGTAATATGGTACGTTGTCAGGAAGTAGTTTTAAAATATTCATGGTTTTTTGCTCTTTCATTGTTTTCTGTGGTACTACAGAGATTTGTTCAAAATTTCCCCAACAGCTTGTTTTCATGGCTTATCCCTAAACCTCAAAATTAATTTTGTATGGAAAACTTCTAGGTCCATTTTTGTAATGCTTTTTGGTGGTCACGTGTTAGTGGGATGACAACACACACCATAGATTGTAACAAAGAACTGCATGAAAGGGAATTCAGGACAGTTTCAGGACAGTTGCTGGATTTTATCAAGCAGTTCAGAAGTGGATCTGTTTGATAAACATTCACAGGATGAATTAAGGTTTTGTACGTTGATTGTGTCTTGGTGATCAGCCAAAAACGGTTTGTAGAAGAAGAAAAAAGAATTTCAAACACCATTGATTTTTCTTCTTTTCAGGCTAACTGTGATGCTCCTGAAGCATCCCTGCCTTCCCTGCCCTCCTCTCGCCGAAACCAAGTTGGAATACCTTCTCCACCTTCTGGCCCTCCAGACTGGGGAGATGAAGAGGAAGAAGAGTTGAAGTATGGGGCCAAGCATGTGATCAAGTTGTTTGTCCCTGTGTCCTTATGCATGCTAGTTGTAGTTGCAACCATCAGCTCCGTCACCTTCTACACCACCAAGGATGTCTACTTGGTCTACACCCCTTTTCATGAGGACAGTCCAGACACTGGGACAAAAGTCTGGAATGCAGTTGCCAATTCACTGATCCTGATGGGTGTCATAGTGATCATGACTGTTCTCCTTATCGTCCTCTACAAATACAAGTGCTACAAGGTCATACATGGATGGCTCATCCTCTCTTCGCTTATGCTGCTGTTCATCTTTGCATACCTGTACCTTGAGTGAGTATACAAAACATCATAAGTACAAGTATTTGGGGTATTTGGGCTACCAAATGTGATTATTAATAACTTATTTCTATAGCATAAGCAATTACACTGCTTAACAATTTTTTGGGGGCTTAACCCCTTCGGCCCCAGATCGCCTCGAACCACACAGTTTTTGGCTTACGCGTACTCCGAAGATACGGACAAGATATTTTGCAAATAGTAACAGCTATACTTACGAGATCTGGGAAAACCCTATGAATGGGTCTAGAACCATTTTACTCGTCTAGAAGTCCCTAAATTAATTTCCAAAAAAGGGCTATAATGACTCGAAATTGGACTACTGCCGCCCAACTTTTAGGCTGATTTAATTATGAAAAGCGTGAAAATATGCGGAATAACAACCTTGAGAACCATGCCAGAGGAATTTGCTGAAATCGTCGTACTTTGCGAGAAATTAATTAATACTTATTTGCAGCTTTCTGGCACTTCGGAAAACTCCGCATACAGTTCTCCAAGGTTCTCTAGGTACATATTCAGGATATTTTAACATATTTCACAATTTTAATCTTTCTGGTCCAGCCACCTAGAATCGAGGTGCTAAGAACTCGACGGCAGAGTACAGCCAGCTTTATACATACAGTATGTATATTATGTAAGGCTGAAATAGTCTGGAAAAAAGCATGCTGGGCAACACTTGACCATCTGGGAAACAGACACTATCGGCTGCCGGTGCCAAATAGAAAATAATCCCCTCCCACGTGTTAGCTGCACGTGTGATACACCTGGCGTGGCGGCCTGGGAAATTGGACCATGCTCTATTCACAAGTTGCCACATGTGCCACATTTTTTCCTGTCGACAAAAGTACACAAAGCAACGAAAACATGCCATACTAGAAAGGTCCAGAAAA
>JYFJ02004407.1:0-32396 GCA_000934665.2 Catajapyx aquilonaris
GGGCGTTTCCCAGCTACTTTGGGTCCTACTAACATGATGTGCATAGTGGTTTCCGAATAACACGCCGAAAGTTTTTTTTTTGTTGCGCTGTGTTATCCGCAAGAAGCACCACGTCATCCGCAAATTGCACAAACCGTATGTCCTTCGTGTTAGGGGTAAGAGCGACTCCCGGCACACCACTTTCATTCAGCCAATGTGCTAAATCTGATAAATATAAATTAAATAGAAAGGGGGATAATGGTTCACCCTGGAGGATTCCACGATTTATCTGGATTGGGGAAGTATTATCATCCTCGCTTGCTATACGTGCTGTAGCATATATGCTCCTTATCACTGCTAACAAATTATCCGAAGGTATCACACGAGCAAGCATGGCAAACATTATGTCATGCGGGACTGAATCGAATGCCTTGGCCAAGTCTAAAAATATTGCATATAATTTCCCACCTGGCCGACTCAATTTTTTATTGACCAGAGTATTCAGCACAAAAACCTATTCAAGGCAGCTATATCCCGACCTAAATCCCGCCTGTTCCTCAGGGATGATGGCCTCACCGTCACACCATTTCGTTAACCTCTTCAGTACCATTGAGGTGAGGATTTTCAGTGCGTTATTCACTAAAGAAATCGGCCGATAGTTTGACGGGACGTCTTCCCCCCCTTTAAAAATAGAAATTACTTTGACCTCGGTCCATGCCTCGGGAATAGTCCTTGTCGCCATGATCTTGTTGTACAGTTGCAATAATCTGGACTGTAGCCTTACAGATCCCAATTTGTAGAGGCCATTCGGTATATTATCTAGTCCTGGCGCCGAGCCAGTTTTGAGTCGTGAGATTGCCGATAATAATTCTACTTGGGAGAAAGGAGCATCCAAAATTGGGTGAGCATTAGGCACTAATGTTATCATCGGGATCACTAGACGTATCCTATACAAGTCCGTCAAATATTCACCCCAACCTCGTAGATCCGGTCGCCTGGGTTCCACCTTGTATAGATTACTCCGTATCACCTTCCAAAATACCTGGGGATCTCCACGTTGCAATAATAGGTTTGCCAAAACTGTTGAATGTAGCTTTTGTTTCGCTTTTATCTGGTTTTTATATGCCCGTAGGCTTTGCACATAAGTCAATCTATCAACCGGGTTCCCCGTGCGACACCATTTTTTTATGTATTTTCCCAAGCCGCTTTTTGGACAATTGTAAATCCTCGTCGTACCAAGGCGCATATTTGATTTTTTGGCGGGGGCGTACAATTACCCCCACCTTCCGCAAGTAGCCTGTAAGCACCGCCGTGAGTTCCCTTTGTATCTCATCCACCGCTATGTCCTCCAAGGACGAATCCACTCCCATAACAACAGTATCAATCTCCTCCGGCGTAATTAAAAATATCTTACTCTTCAAACATATTTCAGCGGGGATTGGTGGCAACGTTAAAGTTTCTACTTCCCTCATAATTGCAACTACTGGTAAATGATCTGAACCCGGAATCATCTCTACCCTAAAATCTTGTATACAATGAAGGAGAGGAGTTTGCAACATGTGATAATCAACTACACTTCTCCCTTGTGCTGACTGGAACGTGAATCTCCCTCTCTGGTCTGAATATGAGGAGCCATTTAGTACCGTCAACGCAAATTTATCCATTAATTCCGTTAATTGCTTCCCTCGTTTATTCAAAGTAGTATCTTGGGACATTCTTTGCTGAGTTAATTGAGGGTATAATGGGGGAGGGGGAAAATTGGCCTCGGCTATCCGTGCATTAAAATCCCCGGTGAGCATAATCGCATATCCCATGGCCGATAGCCTCTCCAATTCGTCCCTCAGCCTTCCCATTTCCCCTTCAAATCTACCATCCGGGGGGAGATAAATTAGTCCCAAAATCGTCTTTACTCCAAAGAAACATTCTATTTTCACCAGAATTGACCAGTTTGACGACCACACTAACTGGGGGGTCAATTTTTTATATACATAAACCATGAGGCCACCCGAAGGCCGTCCTCTCTTTAACACTTTTGTTGCAAGAACCTGATACAATACATAATCACTTGCCCTCGAATTAACCCTATTATCTAATAGCCATGTTTCAACAAAGCCACACCAATACAAATTTGGATGGGATGTTAATAATTCGAAAAAAAGTTGGGATGTGTCTGAACCTCGCACATTCCATGAGATAATAAATCCCAAATCGGTAACTGGCTGACCAATCTCTCAATTCTTTGTTTTATTGGGTTTCTTTGCTGGCTGGTACACCGTCGGTGACACTGAGATACCTCTCTTGGACCCTACACCTTGTGCCGCCGAGTGCTTGGGCAGGGGAACCAGCGATACTTCATCCGTACTCAAAGTGAAAGCCTTCCCATCTATCATCGCTCGATCATAATTTATAAACGCCGTTTTCCCCTGCCCCCTCGCCTCAGCAACAAAATTCCATAACTTCGCCCGTATTTGCCGTGTTTGCCAAGAGTAGTCCAATGACACTTTAATCTCCTTGGCCGGCTTGTCCCTAATCATGCCCCAGAGATAGATTCTATCCCTATAATCCAATAATTTGATTATTATTGGCCTGTATGACTGCGTTGGTCGCCCCTGGCTTGGATTTTGACCACCCTTAAATTGGCCTATCCTGTGCGCCCTTTCAATCACTGGCCTATAATCATCCGTGTACCTGTGACACTTATCGAGTAAAGTCGGGAGGCAAGTGTCACGGGAAGGGGGAATAAATATGGAATCAAGAGTAATGTGGGAGAACAGAATGTATTGACGTAAACGACTCAATAGTACCAAGTATAAGGAGGGGAGGAATAGGTGATGGTGGTGGAGGATTGGGAGGAGAGAAGGAGGATGGGTGGTAACTGGATGGGGATCAAATCCAGACTGCCCCAAAAAGGAGCAGGAGACATAGGGGTCCAAAAAAGCCAGGGGGAGGGGGAGGGGGCGAGGTCAAGGGAGGACAGTCTTTTTTAGGGGGGAACCGTTGGGCAGTTGGGCAATCAGTGTAAGTTTGAGGGAAAGTTTTTATGGGAGGTATAGGAGCGGGAATTGGCCTAAATGGTGTGGGGCAATATAGGGGATGGTTTGGATATGGCAGGGTCGTATGTACAAATGGACTGTTTTAGGATGGGTGTATTGTAGGAAGGGAGAGCAAGTGCTGGGGTAACGGAATACCGTTACATACCAACCATAGTTCTTACACACTTCGTGAATCTTGGCCGTCAGCGATGCATAGTTCTCTCTTGGTAATTCTTCGATCCCATGGAACACCAGGTTTGAGCGTCTTGATCTGTCTTCCAGGTCTCGCACCTTCAAGGCCAGCTCGCCAACTTCCTCCCGCAATGATTGAATACTGGATTCTTGAATTTGAAGCTTCTCCTCCAATAATGTTGACACCTCCGTCTTCCAGGCCTCCAATTTGCAAGTAATCCTATCCTCCATCGCCCTCAAAAGGTCTTTAATCTCCAATACCGAGGCCATTGTACCGCTCGGAACAGGACAGTATCAAACAAGGTCCAAATTAGTAATGGCCTTCAGCAATTAATCACACCCTATACGAGATACTGGGGTATCACTGCTCACCTTAAATATGGGTAGGGCGCTTGGGTGTTCACTACAAACACTCAAGGGTCTTTTCCCAAGCGCCCGGCTTGCCCAATTTGATGCGGTAAGTAGTCGACCTTGGTCGCTGAGACGCTTGCAAGGAACGTGCTGTCTGCTCGAGCTACAGTTGGGAAGTGGTTTCTAAATATTGGGCTTATTGAGCGCTCTAGAAAGAAGTATAGGGTTTTTTCTTCTTCAAAATAACACACTACTTACTGCTCCTGTCTGCTTTTGTATTAAATCATCTGCCTGAATTTCTTCTGCAGTTACTACACTTTCACAAGGTCTTAATGTAGGTGTTGTCACTAGACATTTAATCCCTCTCCGACCTCATATGCTCTCCGTTCTTGCGTTACAAGTAAATGTTGGATTATACTCATGTTATGTCCACGTTGTAGATAACTGACCTTTTTAACTAACATGAAGTGATCATTTCAATATACGGAATAATTATCAGCATTGAAATGTGCGCTCATCTCTTAATCTTTCGTGGGTATCATTCATGTCGCGAGGAGAAAATGAAATATGGGGAAATGAGGCATAACTGTGCAGAATGGAAATTTTGGTTTTATAAACGGTTGTAGAGTTGGGAGGACTTGCAGGACGTGTCAGATGGTCGTAGAAATTACCTCACTGAGTGTAGTAAGGTTGTGTTTAACTCTATTTGACACTTTTTGACTTGTGGACAGATATTCTGACAGCCCGCCTACATTTTCCATTTGAATTTTTGACGGGGACATAACGTAGGCTTGCTAAGTATTGTAATGCAGGGCCGTCATTATGCGTGTTCCCATTTCGTCTTATACTGCCTGGGGTTGTGTTTATTAGCTCATAATGAGAGTTGGGTTACTCGTAAAGAACGATACATATGTTAGTACAGAAAAGGTACATATTCATATACCGACACAGATATCCGTTACGTCAATAATACTCCTCCGGACATCTCAGCCCCACCTCCTTCTCGTCTGCTTCTGCTAGTAGGTCTTCTCGTCCAAACTCGTCCAAACATCCTGGTTCACATTTGCACCTTCAACCACTAACTGATAGCGAATGAAATAGGCCGCAACACTTCTCTCACTCTTCTCATTTTGTTTCGGTTTACTTTCAGCATCGTCGTCATTTTTTTATTGCTTCAACACATCTTAAGTAGGTTTGTCCACTAGCGCTTTTGCGGACATTGCTCTTGGCATTCCAGACATTGTTTTTGAGAGTGCTTCAGGGATTGGCCACCATATCGCCACCATAATTATAAAATGGATCGACACTAACTGCTGATATCCAAACCTAGAACCAGAAGCCCATACAGCTCAAATGTATTTTATTAAGCAGCAGAGGCCATTATGTCCTTCATTTTCTTCCGCTGCTCTTTCTGTTCCTCTGACTGTGGCTTTTTCAGTTGACCCTTGAAGGCCAATTCACACAGGCCGTCGACCGGCAATGGCTCTCGTGACTTTGTGGATGACCCTACAGGCCGCACTTTTGTAGACCCCAAACAAATCTACCACAAACTATAAGGTTCCCGTTGCATAATATCTTAACGCCAACAGCAGCTGGTTGATTGGCCACAAGCTTTGGTTGTAATCTGAAGGAAACTCCAGCAATTTGTGTCCCAACTACGGTGTAGACTTTTAGAGCAGCTTTGCTCCAGGGGTGCAATGCCACGTTGGCGTGGTCTTCCGCACTTTATTAATTATATATAACTGTACCTCAGACAACAAGATAAGTACAGTTGCCTTGCTGATGCGGAATCTTGCCCTAAAGTGGTCCTCCTCCGTAGTCTCAAATTTTCCATGTACACCTTGGGAGTGTGGAAAATATTCCAATTTTCTAGCATCAGCCACTCATCTTCGTCTTCCGAGCTGCTGCTCTGTGGCCACAAGGCAGTTGCCATGGCAAGAGGAAAGCTTCTTGTACCATTTACTTGTACAGGGTGTTTCAGAGTCACAGGTCAAGCGCGCGCGAGGGGGTGGGGAAAAATCGTAGGTGGCGACAACCCCGGTCGGTTTGATAAAACAATTAGAAATACCACAGTAATCAATTTATTTATTACGCTCGTACGGCTTGACGTCACATCCTTTATGTTCGAATTGACTGGCGTGGACTGTCAGGTGCTGCATGGGTTGAACCTGGTTGAACGGCTTTGTAGCCTTGCGGTTTGCACTGAAAAAGGCGCTACCATGCTATACCGGCAGGGTACTGTACAAAGTAGTACTGTGCAGTAGAGTGTACAGTACCCTGCCAGTATAACAGAGTCCTCATTGTTTTGTCTTCGACATGTCCAACTCCTCTCAACTCCCTGCGTCGTCCTAGAGTTTTGTTGGACACTATACTTTTAATGTGTCGTGAAGCATATTTGCATTAAATTTCCGTGATATTTAGCCGTCGCGTAATTTATTCCCACGCTGCATCCAGACAGCTTCCATCGACATGGTCTGGATCTGAAAATTTCCAGGTCAAAGCGATCGCATGTCTTTGTGAATATATCGTAACGGACATCTTGAAATTTACCTTATGCATTAGATTTGTAGGTGTAGGAGGAAGGCCAAGAAACTGTCTGGTTATAAGATAATGCGAAGGTGGGCAGACCCAAGGACAGACCTACCACCCCATTTTCCATTTATCCATCTGTATAGCAGGGAGGGTGGTTTTACATTTGAAGACTGACAACCCTGGAGTACATGCAACTCTGCTATTCATTATGATTAGAGAGCGACGACAAAAATCATTATTATTATTACACAGCTATGTAATATTGCTGTCACACCTAACAAAAGTGACAGAAGCCGATGTTGGAGAAATAATATTACACTGGAGGCGCATGTTATACTGAGCTGAAGTGAAGGCGTGGCGGACCCAAGATGGCGCTGCATATACTGTACGTATAGCTGCAGTGTCAGCCTACTTGTGGGGCGTGGGCTACCTGCCTGCAGTGGTTTATAGACGGCTAGAGATTATTGTTATGCATATTCATTATTGTTGTGGTGGTTGTGTTTCTCATTGTTGATTAATATGTTTGGTTATTATTATCTAGAACTGCAGACCATCCACCCAATCACGGAAAGTATCCATCGCAATGATCCCGCTCCAGAAACCCAGCAACACTTGCCCCTGAAATTCAAGTGTAAACCAATTGGAAGTAAATGTACTTAAAGAATGAGCAAAATTATCTGATGATGTCGAGTTATTCCGTTTATTATCGAACATAATGAAATATTTTCTTCTTAAGTGTTACGGAAACTTAAGTTTATCTGGCGCATGTCATCATGTGTTACCGTATGAATAATTATCTAGAATTTCAAGTGGAAGATCTCCTCAGCCATGTCGAACATTGCCATAGTCATTCTGTTTGGTCGAATTTTCCACTTGCATAAGATGAACAACAGGACATCTTCATCCCCTTCGATAGATCCGTCCGCATGAAAATCACTTGGTTATAATCCCCAAATGTGCCGTCGCGGTCCCTGATGTCCAGTATGTCTGTGCGGTGTTAAGTAATCATCATTCGGGTGATCAGGACCACACTTAGTCCAGAGAGTTGTTCATCCGGTGTGAAGATACTTAGTGACAGTTTGCAACTATTGGTAACCTGGCAGCTGCACTGGGGCATCCCGTTGATACCGTTAATGTTGCTTAGGGAAAAAAGCAACCTTTTCGTCTACAATAAAATCCATCTTCTCGTCCTTCTGCGTCAGATGCTGCCTTATATGGAGCTGTGTCTGCATATTCGTAGCTGCATGTCTTCCGTTAGACATATTACAATTTGATGTATTTTATCCAAGCCCTTTATTGTACCCTACACATGTAAGTGTAATTAAACATATTTTATAATTAGATTTGCATAGAAGTCTATTCGCCTGGTTAGTTTCCTATCCCATTATTTGTAGGATATCGGCAGACATCAAGGAAACTCCAACCTCATATTGAAAGTTGCAAAAATTTCTAAGGTCACCTCACGAATGGGGACGAAATAGGTGAGGCGTCTTACTCTCTTTCGGCCGGATGGAAGCTTGTATGGTATGGCTCCTGTTGTGTCACCCTGCACCATTCATATCTCTGCTGATACATTTCCTGGCCTGCATAGTGGTGTAGTTGTGGATATGGACACATACTGTTAGGTTTGCACTAAATTATCCTTGTGCAAATGAAGGCCAGTTATTAGCTTTAAGCGAAAGACCTTATTCTTTGGGCTGTGTCATGCGTTTCTGTCATGCGTTTCCTAAAAAAAAATGTAAGTAGGTCATCACCCTGCAAGTTCATGTCGAGGTGTAGTTGGATCTGGGTGCGAAGCAGAAGTCCCTGAGAATCCCTGCATATAAGCACTCGACTATGTTCAAGATCGCAATTTGTGTGGGAGGACAAGCAATAGCAAACTTTAAAACGTCTCTCTCTGTATTCAACCGGTGTTACGAAACTACACATCCTTGCAGTTTGTTTGTGAGACCTGCAGAAGTATGTCCCTATTTGTTGAGATAATTTTTCTTTCAGTGAAGATTATTGCATGCATTAACAAGCTTTAACTTCCTTCAGGAATAGCATCCAGGTGATCCACAAACTATCCACAGTTGGATCTATAATACAAGAGGTGTGAGCAAGAGCAAACTTTTCACTTTAGTAAAAAAAAAATCAACGAGGAATATTACGAGGAATAGTGCTGGGTTCCTGCTAAAAATACTACAGATATCCTCTTTCATTCCTTCCGTTTGATGCGTCATGTACATTACATTTGTGGATGAGATCCACTTGTTTGTGCAAGTGTTTCCAAGTACAAGTGTCCGCTCTAGAGAGTGTGAGTGGGTAATATTTGCCTTATTCGCCACACACCTTATGCCACTGTTGCTCCATAATAATTGTTTGGAGGTATTTCACCTGGAAGTCGTGGTACACCATCAACAACACATCATCTTGACCAAGTGTGGTTCTTCAGCGACGAAGTGCCCCAGATAACCTGCACAGTCGCCATTTTCAGATGATTCAATGTCCGGCAAATTCCGACATATTATCTCCATAATTTGGGTTTGCACAACTGTCTGATAATTATGAAGGTTATTATTTTATTGAATAGCGTGAGCATTCAGATTATATTGACCATATTAGCCCTTGGCGATAATCACGTTGAACTTGTCGCCGTTTGCACCATGCGACGCTGGGTCTCTGGACAGTAGGAGCAATTGACAGTTGCCAATATTGTCAATCTGGCATCTACACTTACGGTTCCGGAAAGGGGATCTATCTAGTCCTCCTTACCTACAGTTCTTGCCGCGAGCAGCAGTCAATAGTTGTTATGAGTAATGTCGAAAGCAACTGTGGCGATATTTGTCGTAACGTGTATTGACTAAACCGGATCGCAATTGCTGGGAGGAGAGGAAGGGAAACACGTGTGTATCCTTACTAAATATACTGTAACATGGTCAAGATAATCCTGTGTGATGCAAGGCAAAATCCGCATGATTGGCGCGTTGTTTGGTTTCTCCAACTGGTTCATGACCATGATGCAGCCATTTGTGGATTCGAGCGGCGCGACTTGAATGACAAGTTGTGTGGTGTTTGTCATAATGTCACATCCAGATGTGTGTATATGATGTGAATTACGTGTCATGGGTTATTTGAACCATCACGTTCAGCCGTGTGCGTTGCAGCTTATTTGGTTTGTGTTCTTTACATAGCATACAGTTCCGGCGCATTGTTTGCGTAATAATCATGTTTTAATTGTGCTAAGGAGCCATTACATGAGAGTTGGAGGTGTCGTCTCTACTGTGCTTTCTGTCCAGCGAGATCTTGTGACTTCATCAAATCACCGGCGTGGGATCTGATAGCAATATGTAACATCGCACCGCCTTCACAGCAGGTTTTGCTACAAGCGGTTTTATTCTGGGTTTAGAATAATGCTGGTTGGTGAAATTGTATACGTCACGTGCATGAAAAGTTTGAAAAAGATTTCAACTTCATCAACGAGTGATCTCAACACGTCCACCCATTCTGGATACTCGTGTTAAAAGTTGCCTTTAATTGTAACCCAAAAGTTACCCCATTTGAAAGTTAGTCAGCGGTGTCGCTGAAATGACATTTAAAAACCCTTTGAAGCAAGAGAATTCCATCTAGTGGCATACAGTATTTACTTCAGTCTCATGTACGAGTATGTAAGTTTCCATGTTAAAATGTGCTCCCTGGCAGATAAGAAATGTGTTAGTAGATGCACAGGGAAGTAAGCACATATTTTGAATCAATGCAATGTGGCTGTAATAAACTTAGTGTACCTGCATGTCGGTGTGTATGCATTACTTACAGGTCGCAACGACTTGAATACGTCGCAAGTGTGTTCATATAATGTCGGTGTATCTTCTAACTGCTGCTTCTCTTTAGCAACAATTATTAACAATGCCTTGTGAACCCAGTGGCCTGAAGTGCCACATGAATACCCATATTCACATGATAATCATAATGTTAGTGTGAGATTCTGGCACTTACACCCTTAATGAGGAAATGCCCCATGGCAAATATGACTGTCTTGTTTCGTCACATTTGGCCTTCAATTTTTATTATAAAGCTCAGTGGTATACATTCACTACTATTGCATCTCCCCAAGTGTCATGATTGTGTGTTGCATCTGCCAAGTCATCATCACCAATCATTTCCACTCTTCAAGTGTTCCGAAGAATCTTGATATTGTGAAGACATAGGGTGGGCATAATAGTAATGCCATCGAGTAGTGTAGGAGGGTCTGGCATCTCCTACCATCCAGATCTTTGTGGTAGTGTCTGTTTCGTTTACTGTAGTAATGGGCGCATAGTACTCTTAGGTCACCACAGCGGGCATGGTTATTGTCATTCTGTGATGTATCAACTTCTGTTGTCAGTTGCAAGGTTTTGCTCACGTCCTTGGTTCGCCTAGATGGGACCCACAATGTCTCGAGCCAGAATACTGTACCTGGGTACGTTGTTACCTGAATACCCTTGGTTATATTGACTCCCACTCACTCAAATAAACAAGCAATCCTCTTCCCTTATATGCAAGTCTGATAGAGGTGAAAAATGTCAAATGTATAACTATGAATATATTTGACTTACAGGATCGCCATTGCTGGGAGAAAAGGAAGGGAAACACGGAATATACTGTAACATGGTCAAATCCAGTCTGGCGCAAGGCAAAATCCGTATCATTGGCTGTTCAGTTTTTCATCGCTGGGAATGAGGTGATAATGCAGCCACTTGAATATCAAGTTTTGTCATAATGTCACATCCAGATGTGTGTAGGAAGTAAAGTAGGCCTATGTGTCAATACCATACTTATTTTGATCTTCACGTTCAGACGTGTGCGTCGCGGCTCCATCTGGTTTGTGTTCTTTGCATAGCATACGGTTGGCCAATTGTTTGCTCCTGTGTAGTGTGTGCCCAGGTGAAAATGTGAGCCTTGGCAGATATAATGCAACGTCGCTATGACCACTATAGTATCGTTCTCTTTTCTGAGCAGGGTAATTGTCCTGAACAGGTTTTACCACTCTGTCAATAAGCCTTGTGGATATTGGACGTGTTCTTGTCTTGTACCATGTACACATTATTGTACCTGGTTTGTATGCTCATGCAAGATGACTACTTGGATATTCGATCAGTTTGTTTATGGCTCGAATTTTGTAATTAGAAAGGAGACTTCCACAGTCAGTACAGTTTCCTGCTGGCGCGTGCCTCTATAATTGCATCTTTTTGCTGAGTTGTTCTTGGCCAGAGATATCCTCCTCTTCACTCCCAATCTGTGTCAAGGTATAAGGCATGAGATGTTTGAATTATTATTGCCTTTTCAGTCTTCACCGGTCTTGAATGGGCCTTCCTTCTTTTTGTCAGTATGTGCAGAGGCGGTTTTACATAGTAGCACATGTAGCACGTTGTCACGAAGCTTACTATGATAGCCCCAAATTTGGCATCTGAAACAAGCATAAATCGACATACCAAATGTGCTTTTCTTAGAGAATTCTTTATTCTCACCACTTCACAAACAACATTCAGGCGAAAGGATTATACCACTCCAAAGGTTTTCACATTTAGTAGGAGAGGTCAATGGACGGCTGGGTAGGTAGAGCTAACAAAAATCAACAGGCCTGAATCACTTATCATATTTAGTAGACGCAGTATTGTGACCACGCCGATCATCAAAAACGGAGTGGGAAATAATAAAACAATGGGGCAACACGCCACAACGCATTCACCTTCACTTTCACTTTCCGATAAGCAACACTCTCGCCTTGAATGAGCTTCACCCAAAACGAAGTAATCCTCCCAACGGTCCTGGAATCATTGATCGACGTCGAACAGTTTTGCGGTGTAAAACCAAGTCGCACTTGATCGCACCACAGCTCCGAATCCACAGAGTCAAAACTCACACCCCGCACAATAGCAAAAGGGGAAGGTCGCTATTAGGTGACAACAGGCGCGTACAATTTTCCCACGCACTGTCAAAGAGGGGGAGGGGGGGGGGGNGGGGGAAGGGGTCACAATTTAGCGGCAGTCGAAGTGTGCCACATTACTACGCAACACTACAAAAGCCGCGAAAAGTAAACTTCGGGCTACCGTAGGACCCCACCCGTTGCCCGTACGAGACCAAACACTCCGTACAACTCCAGGGCGCAATTATAACAGTGGCTCCAACGTAATCCGGGCACAACCAGCCCCGTTGGAGGAAAGCCACTCACTGCCCGTGCAAGGACAGCCCACCTCACAGCAAAAAAAAACTTATCGGCAACGCATTCCTTATCAAAGCAAGTCCGTGGGACAAACCGTCAAATGTCACACGTGACACACGTGCTACAGGCCCCGCGCTGATGCTATTATAAATTTGTCATTAAGTATTACAAATTATCTTGCATAGTACATTCGGACAATATAATGAAGATTTATTTGCTTGAGTGCGGGATGAAGTTTAGATGGAGACAAAATGGTCTGGAAGTATAGCTGTGCGGGTTTCACAGAAACTGGGGGGCTAAATCAGTGGCGGATATACTGTACTTGGCAGGGGGGGCCCAGTCCGGGGCCCATCTCTCCCACAGGAGGTTGAAGGCAAAAATTTTGGGACATAAAACCGGCCTGGTTATCTTTCCGCGCCAGAGGGAAATCAGGTGCCTTCAATTAGGAATTCCGACTTCTGGTCGAGGCCGAGGCCGAAGGTAACTGTGCAATAATGTATAGTATAGTTACTGTGCACTGTACACTGTGCAAGGCAAGAAATAAGAAGTCACTGAGGTTGTTGGAGGCCAACTGGATGGCAATTTTTTAATGCATTTTTGGGGGGTCATGCTCTATGTAATATTGACAACCCTGTGTACATCTTGAGGGTTCATCATCCGGTATCAAGCCTGAAAAATCTCGTAGGCCCCGTACTTATGCACAGTGCAGAGTGCACACAGGGCCATACACTTCTTGTGCAGGCACGCTACTGAACAGCAGAGCTAGGTCTGTAATTATTATTATTATAGTGGTTTTACTCGGATTTCATAATGTACCCACGCAGCGTAATATGTGTCAACTATTATTACCTCAATTCCTCTTGTTCTTCGTATGTCAAGAGGGATGTTATTCCTCAAGCCAGGTACAGCAGAAAATCAACATGTGAATTTTATGTCAGGTACATATAAGAGTACATATTCAGGCCTATAGTATATCATCAGGGGATGTTCTTTGCCACTTTAAAAAATGCCGTTTACTTAAAAACTGTGGTTTCTAGAAAATATGTGATAACATATTTGAAACAGACGCCAAAACAAAGTGATAAAAATTGATGTGTTTGCAAGTGTCTATGCTCGGAGACTGCATTGATCCTAATAACTACAGTATATGATGCAGGATTATTTTAGTTGGAGTGTGAATACTTCTTGTGAAGTTTTGCAAGTAAGAGTTTAAATACAGTTCAAAATTTGTACACAATTGAACTCCTGTTAAACACGCCTAAATTAATGAATTTAATTAAATATCCCTTAAATCTTCAGTAGAGTTATTGCTGTCCCATCAAGTCTAAGCTATATATGGAGATTTAGCATGCTGGGAACCATATGAAAGCTTTACTGGAAAGCAATACTGGAAAATGTGACAGAATTAGTCAAAGGTTAGGAAAATTTTCCCCTACTTATTTTATGTATGCCTAGTTAGGTTTTCAGTCTATGCGATTATCATTGTCCAAAGTCATCTCAATCGCGTGTCTACATCGAGTCGCCAGCTAGTTTGCGTTCATTATGTGTTCAATTCTGCGCAAATAGTGTTATTTTCTTGTTGAATTTGTGCATTGCAATGAGTGTCGTATACTGTGTAGTCTTTCTATAATTCTCTGCCGCTTAGATTCATGAACATCGTAGCTGTAACATGGGGCCTAATAAGCACATCTAATATAAATCTACGTGGAAGTCAAATTGAAGTCTCATGTTGAAAATATGAATCATAATGTTCATAATCATCGTTGTGATACACGTGTACCGTATCCATCGAAATACTGTATAGATAGAGAGGGTAGGTGCTGCCACCTGTCTGCAGACGGACATTCCACTGCGCATGCGCTCTTCCTTGGCGTCCTTCAGCCATCTTGGATTTTCCCCCCGACTTCCCCTCTTTGTCTCTGTCTGGTCTCTGGTGGATCATCATCATCACACGCCTAGTCTTGTCCTGTTCGCCACAATAAACGGAGAGGAGAGCGGATCCAGAGAGAGAGACCATCCAAGGAAGGAGGAAGAGGTGCGATAATAGCACAGGACCAGGTCAGTTTGGTGGGAAGGGTCAACTTTACAGTTAAAATTGGCGTGAGTTATTGCAAAAGCAATCCTGCTGTACAGCTTCTCATTTACTACTTATTGCCAGCTATTAAATAATAATAATAATAATAATAATAATAATAATAATAATAATAATAATAATAATATTTATTAACGTCTGGGGTTGTTTCCCCTTATGACGGAGAGAACTTGCCATCATTGATAATATTATCTAAAAACAGTGTCCACTATGAAGCGGACTGCTGATGAAGATCCAGAGACCACTCCTCATGTGTCTTCCACTGTCACTGTTGCGATGGACACATCAGAAGCTGTTGATGCAGTTCAGGGGTCCCCTTCGAGTCCACCAAACCAACAGTCCCTGACTTATCCAGGTGATCCAGGACAGGATGGAGTGGCAGGCAGTGTGGGGTCACCACCACCATCTATGCCAACCCAGCAGTGGGATGATGATGCATCAGGTGTCAGCAATGGTAGTGCCCACGATGGTCAGCCGCAGTTCAAGCGCTTGAAAAGTGATGAAGCCTTGGCCTACTTGGAACTAGTCAAGTCCACGGTTAGTTACCAGCCGCAGTTGTACAATGACTTCTTAGACATCATGAAAGCCTTCAGTGCTCAGTCAATCGGCACAACAGGAGTTATTAAGCGTATCTCGAGCCTTTTTCGACATCACTTGGAGCTGATTGTTGGCTTCAATGCTTTCCTGCCCCATGGTTGTAAGGTCGAAGTTCTGCCTGGAGAAAAGATGATCGTGACCATGTCTTCTGAGACCAGAGTGGTGCCCATTCCAACTGGGTCTCCACACACTGACCACATCCAGCTTCCAGTTGTTGCTGCAACCCCACCAGAACTAGTAGGCAGGGCAGCTCATCCGGTACACAATGTTGTGCCGTCTGTTGGAATGTCACCAGCAACATCGCCTCAAGTTCACCCACATGAATTCAACATTGCCATCCACTTTGTGAACAAGATCAAGACCCGGTTTAGAGGGCAGCCAGACAAGTACAAGCAGTTCCTACATGTACTTAACAATTACCAGAAGGAGCAGCATAAGCTGACGGAGGGTGCTGCTGCGTCTTCACTTCCAAGTAAGCATCAGTCGGAGGCAGAAGTGTACTGGCAGGTTTCCAAATTGTTCGATAACCAGGAGGATTTGCTGCAGGAGTTTTTGCAGTTCTTGCCTGATGCTAGCAGTTACACAGCATTTTCTGGTGAGAGCTTCAAAGGGGCAGCTGTGAAAAACCCAGTGGTTACGGTTGCAAAACTACCAGTTTTTCCTAGAGCACGTGCCGTGGCAAAGTCGAGGATGTCGCCAGTCATGTCGTTGGCTGAACCTGGAAAGCATGGCTCCTCACTTGACAGTTCGTTTTTTGACAAGGTTCGTCGTGCAATCAAGTATCCCAAGCATTACGAGAACTTTCTGAGATGTCTGGACCTCTACGACGAACGGGTTTTGTCACAAGAAGAATTGGTGCAGCTGGTGACACCATTTCTGGGCAATTTTCCTGATCTGTTTAACTGGTTCAAAGACGTCTTGTATTGCCCCAGAAGGGACACCCTGCAGGTTAATCCCATACCCATACAAGTTGCTGAGTGTTATGGAGCATCTAGCGACTCTGACCATGAGGTTGACTACTCCACATTGAATTGGATTGATGGCAGCTATCGTGTTCTCCCAGAAAGCTACGTTCATCGAAAGTGTTCTGGCCGCACCAGCCTTTGCAATGAGGTTCTGAATGACACTTTAGTTTCTCTTCCATCATATTCGGATGATTCCACTGTAATGAGCTGTCGTAAAACAGAGTATGAAGTTCACATGTACAGAGTTGAAGATGACAGATTTGAGCTGGATATGATGCTTGAGACTAATGCAGCAGCTATTGTCTCTCTGGAGGCAGTGCAGAAATTGATGTCACGTATGACTCCAGAAGAGGTTGAGCAATTCACACTTGACGACTGTCTTGGAGGCACCTCGCCAACTATAAATCAGAGGGCCGTGCGTCACA
Source organism: Catajapyx aquilonaris (assembly GCA_000934665.2). Classification (NCBI taxonomy): domain Eukaryota; kingdom Metazoa; phylum Arthropoda; class Diplura; order Dicellurata; family Japygidae; genus Catajapyx; species Catajapyx aquilonaris. Next base: position 16,347 of record JYFJ02004407.1, read on the forward strand.
TATACGGAGAGAAAGGCCCTGATATTATTGTGGGCCTAAAGATGAATCCGCATTTTGCCATTCCAATCGTCTTACAGCGTCTGAAGGAAAAGGATGAGGAGTGGCGTGAATCACAAAGAAGATTCAAGAAGGACTGGCGTGAGCAGATGGAGAAGTACTACCTGAAGTCGCTGGATCATCAGGGTATTAACTTCAAGCAGAATGACATGAAGGTCCTAAAAAGCAGGAGCCTCTTAGGGGAAATAGAGGCGCGTTATGATGAAAGACATGATGAGGAGGCCGATGATGATGAAGTGTCGGAAGGTCCTCATCTTGTGTTGGATTACCAAAACAAGAGTGTCACTGACAATGCTGCAGATCTTATCCTGCATTATGTGAAGCGGCACCATGGGATACATCCTGAAATGAAGCAGAAGATCAAGCAGTTGTTGCGACGAGTAGTGCCCGAGGTGTTCTTAGAACCAGGTCAGAAGATGGATGAAGATGCGCCTAATGTTGATGATGATTGTGCCCCAATTACTGACACCATGTCGTTCAATGATAGCTACAAGATGTTCATGGGGTGCAAAAACTGGTACCTTCTACTTCGATACCACCACATACTATGTGAGAGGTTGATAACCATGCAGCAACATGCACTGCAGATTGCAGAAGAGGAGTCTCGTGAGCGCATGATTCGACGCGAATCTACTGCTATTGCTCTACGATTGAAGGAGCTGGGAAACTTACCTGTTGATGAGTACGCCAGCACCTTTCTAGACTTGGTCAAACATATGCTTGAAGGAGTAGTTGATGAGGACACTTATGAAGACACGTTACGTCAGATGTTTGGCATCCACGCGTACATTGCATTCACCTTGGACAAAGTTGTAGGCAATGTTGTGCTTCAACTTCAGCACATTGTAAATGATGAGAGGTGCATGAGGTGCATGGAAGCATTCTCTCTAAACCGTGGTTGTCATGAGGCATTGTACCAACGTCGTGCTCAGAAGTTGATGCCCAAAGAAAATTGCTTTTGCATCAAAGTCTACCACCACAAGTGTCTCATAACGGTGGAGCTTCTGGTTGAGGAACAGAATCCAGTGAGAATGGTTCCAAATTGGTCGTCGTATGTTGAGCAGACCACTTTTCCACAGCCATGGAAGGAAGTCCTGATGATGCACAGTCCAATATTTTTGCCACGCAACCGACGCTCTTGGCCTGCTGCAGCAACAGCCGGTGAGTCAGAAAATGTTCCAAATGTAGCTGATAATGTAAATAATGTTTCATTCCCCTTTTAAGTCGCAGATAACAAGGCAGTGAAGGAAGTGGCCAGTCATGATGACTACATGTACAAGAGGAACTCACTCCGTCGGGGACGTGAAGGGCATCCCAGACTATCCCGCAGGATTGATGCCCGTTTCCATCATTGGCACTGGAAGTGGTCCAAGGCCAACGTGAGTCGCCGGCAGCATGTGCAGACCGAAGACTGGATGATGGGCAGGGGATATGGCCAGATCCGGACCTGGGCCAACAGATGTGATGACCTGTCACGCCCACCTTACCGGGAGTACAAACGCTACAAGGTTGAGAGGCAGCCTGCAAAGGAACAATCCAAGGAATCAGGAAAGTAATGGCCAAGTGATGGCGATGGAGGCTCAAAGTCTAAGGAGGAGGAAGAAGAGAAGCAGTATGAGTGAGATATTTTGGTGGGCCATTGGACAAGGTTTTTGTTTTTTAAATTTCCTTTCCTAGGTATCAATATTTATCCGCTGATTCTTTTAGTTTTCATTTTTTATTTTCATGTGTTAACCTCCATTAATGTGAAGGCAGATTTAAAATAGTTGAAATCATGGAAAAATTTCATGTCACCGCTGCAATTGTCTATTCATTCCCAGTGTAGCAGTCGGTAGTAGTTGTGTCGGAATTAAGAGGAGGAGACCCTGTTTTAATTTTTAAAAGTCAATCATGCTTGGTGTGTTTTTAAAATAATTATACAGAATATTACTGATCCAATTTTTAAAGGCTGAACCAGTTAAAATTTCAGTTTATGAGGAAGAAATGTGGACTTTGTCTCACTATCTTTTGAAGGAGAAATTACAATGAGTTTACAATCTCACTGTGTGATTTATTTGAGTATGTATTTGGAAACAATAGGGTCAGCCAGCTGTCATTTTTTTCGTGCACGATACATGTCCAACCTGTATGAAACTGTAAGATCAGTACTGGAAATAAATTGTGGGAATTAGCACACAAACGTGTCTCTTTGTTTCAGTTGCCTGGGCCTACAAACTTCTCTCAGAAATCTATTTGCTCCTGATATTCAATACCTAATCCACCTTTGTTTGTCCACCTCTTGCTCCATGCCGTGCAGGACCCAGCCAAAATATGTAAAGAATAATTGGAAGTGACAATCTATTTAATTTTAAGAGGGATTTTATTGCAAGCAGCTCACATTACATGCGTACATATACTGTCAACATACAGGGTGTCCACAACGAACCTCCCTAGTTTCCAAGAGCAATACAAAAGAGAAATGCAGAGTTATTTAAAGTTTTTGTACTGAAAACAACTGTGGTGGGCAGCAGGACATCATCTTCCTGGCGGTGATGCCATCTCATCTATAGGTGATGGAGGACCACCAGGCGGTAGTTTTCAGCTGTGAAAAAAAAAGGAATAAAATTAGATCACATATAATTATCAAACAATGGTATGTAAGTTGTCATTAGATGGCACGGTAGCACTTGGCATGATAATTCTTTCCCTTATAGGGACAGTTGGATCAGGTCATACACATGCAATCATCAAGATTGAGTAGTGCTAATTGTTTGCCACAATTTAAAGCCCCCATTAAATCTGATTTCTTTGTGCATCTGACCTGGTCCAACTGTCTGAGGGAGGGGGAAGTTATTTAAATTAGATTTAATGGAAATTAAAAATTTGCATAGATTATTAGTCTGTTATATTTATTTGTGAGAAAATTTGACTTTTAGTTTTATTTGTGCATCAGTTTTGCATCAGGGCTGTTGCATGAAGGCTGACTGATGGATGGAGGTTCAATCAGTTTCGCATGTCCTATTAAATGCAATAAACTGTACTTACCCGAACATGTGGACTTCAGTGTCATGCACATTCCAAACTCGCATAGCTCCTTGCTTCCCAGCTGAGGCATGTGAGGATTGGTTTTTTCCCCCCATCACACTGATGAGAGGATGGACCTGCGTGAAAGAGAAAATAAAATATTAGTGTCATAATTCATCTGAGGGTATACCAAGATAAAGATTGGGTTCATTTGGAAATAATTTTGTTACACTTCCAGTGATCTCACTTTGGGGCATTGTTAGCAGGCATATCTAAATGTTACTACCGCAGGTTCCAGCACCATTTACGGCTTCATTTGTAAACATCTGAAAATGGTTCCGCTGTGCTTGCTCATAATCAACAACTAAAACTTGCACCTAAAAACAATGGTCTGACAAAATCCCCACACATTGCTTATGATATGAGTCATATTGGTCTGTGCAGCTTCCTGTGAGATAAGATCCTCTGATCATTTGGTCTGACCTTCAACCATGTGCTTTTCCAGCATGTGGTAATTAACCTCATATTTCTCTACTAGAATGCGCCCCTCATTATTAAAACGCACACATTCTCCTCAGATGCGCGGCCTCAGGATGCGGCCGCCAAAAGCCCTATCAGAGGGCAGAAATGAATGCCCAGTTACAGGGAAGAGCAGTTCCAATGATTTGATACGCCCTGCACCAATGAAGAAAAAAGGAAAATCAGGACTTTCAACACTGCAGCTAGCATTAATGATGAAACAATAAGCCATCAGATTTTTTCCTAACAACTTTCCAAACAGAGTGAGGAACATATTCAAATATTGGATTTGTACCGTACGGTTCAAGAAGCAATAGTTTGATGCTACAATAAACCAGACAAAGCGACAACTTTTCCCGTTCAGATTACTATGCATTGGTTCAATCAAAATTCTAAAAAATGATAGTTCACTGGATTTATACTGAACAAGCTCCTAGAACCTACAATTAGCCCCCCCAAAATATGAGCGACCAACAGTGTTCATTTCAGGCAAATCTTCGTGCAATTTCACTGATTAATAATAGCCTGGAATTATTAAATATTACGCTACTTAAATCTAGTGACTGGGTCGAAAGTAACGCCTAATTACCAGAGGAACAGGCAGGGTTTAGACCAGGGATATGTTGCTTATTCTATAATAAAAGTGTACCATTCGTTTGATCAAACCATAAATATCAGTGATGTAAGAGGAAGTGGTCAATGTTCCTCATGTCATGCGCGGAAGGCAGGCAGGCTTCTTAGGGAGGCCACGTCCAGGTTGTGGACTTGCTCTTGGAGAAAGAGACAGGGCTGGAGGAGAAGGGACAAGATGATCGGACCCCACTCCACTGGGCGGCATGGTGCAGCCAACCAGAAGTGGCTCGCATGTCCAAGGGAGCGGACTTGTCCGTCATAGACAAGGATGGGAAGGCACCCCTTGACCTCGCAGAAGAGAAGGGATATGATTGTGTCACCAAACTTTTGGAGGTATTTACATGGGGAGTTTATCACAGTTTGGCCTAGCTAGCTCAATGTCTACATGAAGAACAGCAATTGAGAGTTGTCTTTACTTAAAAGGTAATTGCATCACTTCATCTGATTATTTATTTAAATTATTTTTTGAGTTAGAAAAATGCCTTTTTTGTGTTGTAGATCCATTCTAGACTAGTCCTACAACAGTTGGTAGAACATTTTTACAATACCTACATTGAGTTAACTACATTGGCGTAAGCCCAACGGAAGGTACATCACCCCGGAGGTGCTGGAGCGACCGTTCCAGCGGATGGGGATAGACTACCTGGGCCCCTTTTCCTAAAAGTATGAGTGAGCGGAAGTACATTGTCCACCTTTCAAATTATGTGGAAGCCAGGACCACGGTTTCGGCGTCCACAGAAGAAGCCCGTGCCTTCTTGCAACAGAGGGCCTTCAGGCGGCACGCCATCCCTGAAGTGGTAATCAGCGATAGAGGAAGCCATTTCGTGGCAGAAGTTTTCGAGGTACTGCTGCAACAAATGGGCGTGCGGCAAGTTAGAACAGCACCCTACCACCCCCAGAGTAATGGTGTGGTGGAACATTTCAACAGGACTCTTATCTGCAATACTGGCGAAGTACTCCGTCCAGCAAGACGACTGGGATGAGCATGTGGCTGCCGCGGTGTGGGCGTATAACTCATCGACTAAATCTCCGTACGAACTGGAGAAGAGAGCTGCTAAGCTGAGAAGGCAGGAGGTCAACAAGACGGCCATGGCATCACGGCAAGCAGAACCCCCTGCCTACCAGGAGGAAACGATCCCGAGGAACTTTATAAAACTCGGGCTCTTTAGAAACTCGCCCGAGTTACACATGGATGTTACTTTCAAGACCGTCCCACAAACATTGAAACAGCTCTTCACAGTGCACGCAGCCGACACGGACAACCACGTAAGTGATATGGAGCCCATATAGACCTACCGTCTTTGTCCTAACTGACTTAACTCCCAATAGAAAACAAGTTTCGTATTAATTACAGGGTATGTGGAAAAGCATGACTATTACGTAGTCATGGAATCATGTAAAATGAAACGGGAGTCACACGTTGAAATAATAAATGCTGTTGTGCATGGACTATACGTACGTTACATCAATTCACCTGCAATATTTAGTAATTGATTAACGGACCAAAAATTACCATTCTCAATCACGAGTCAGGTCGACAACTTTGCGTATGCTAGGGGGTATGGTGGAGAAACCTTTTTTTTTTGCACTTAATTTTAAGGCCAGCACAATTCCATTGTTACATGAGCTGTACGTGTTCCTGAATGCAATAACTAAATGTTCTGACGATTCAATATACATATGACATATTTCAAATTGTGATTTGAACTATTGCTTTATCTATTATTACTGTATTCGCAATTCTTTCTTTGCCGGAAAGCAGCAGACCTACACCCTGACAATGAGCGAACAGGACATGTAAGTAGGACGCCTGCTACCTCCCCATACAGCAGTCTCCGTCCAAATCCCTACCCCTCAGGTTTCTATCAAACAATTTGACGAATTGAACCAATAATTTCCGAGACTATTATCACCTCTTCCGGAAAGGGAACCACCAGCCAGGACTTACGACTCTTTAGTAGCAGCAATTCAATACAGTCAATTCCAATCCATCGAGTTGGATCCTTCAAAAAAGGTGCCAGGTGATTGTACACAAACAATCCATGGTTTTATGACCATACAACAGGTATACGTGTGGACCAGTAGCGGACCTCAACATCTACACAGCACACAACCACACCCTAAAAGCCATTTACTGTGGAACAACATGTTATGGGGTAAGGAGCCAAACAGCGTAAACATTTTGAAGAAGACGAAACGGTCTTCAGAGAACTCCTCTGGACACTTTTTTTTCCCCCGGAAGGAGCATCTGGTTGATAGCCCCAGTCTTCACAGCATTTTCAGGATCAATTTCAGAAGATATCATTGGGGGATACCTTATAGGTAGGTAACACTGTAACGACATGTGCATATTAATAACAAGATAATAATTAAAGAACACGAATATAGTAGCATTCTTTATCATTTGCATCCTCACCCCTTATTTTAATTCCAATTAGGAGACAGTGGATATCCAATTGAACCATATCTGATGACACCAGTACGGAATCCATCGTCAGCAGCGGAAGTAAAATACAACAAAAGCCATTCCCGTAGTGTTGTTGAGCGCCTTTTTGGTCTCCTGAAAAGGAAGGTTCCTGCTCAACAGATCCCATTGTTCTGTGGCCCTAAGACAAAAATTGTGACGATATTTATATTGCATCACTTAAGAGCACCGTCAATTACTTCACAGAGACTTTGACATTTTTTCTCCAACACCAGAAACATTAACAATTATTCACCTAAGGTGAGGAGCATAAGCATACTCCTAGCATACCCACCTTGTGAGAAAGAATTATGAACATCATTATTTTGCAAGGAAAAAGTGCTGGTCTAGCACCCCAGGCAGCACAAAAAAACGGCCCATGATTGGCACGATATTGGCCCATGGTCGCGAAACTGGGCATAGCTTGGCCGATCTAGCCGGTCTACGGCCAATGTCGGCCCTAAAACGGCAGCCGATCTAACCCCGATGTGACTCTCAGAAAGCAGTGTGGATGCCGAGGATACATTCCCTCAACGAACTACTTTGTAAAGAAGCCATGGCCGATCAAGATCAGATCCAGGCAGTGATGGCAATGAATTGCAGCATAAATGATACGTTGTTACCACTGATGCAGTACATGAAGGATGAAGTGAAGGCCACCAAGGACGACACGGCAGCCGTCAAGAGGTGGACGGAAAGTTGTGGGTAGGCTACAGAGGACAGGGTGAGCCGGTCGCTCTGAAAAAGAAAGTAAAAAGGACAAACCCCTGCAACGGGGACAAGCGGGGGGGCAAGCAGAGGAAGGGCCTGGCCAATTGCACCCCTGGCCTCGTAAAAGTGGTATTGGCAACTAATTGAGTGTTTGAACTGTAAATAAAATTTCAATTTCAACCATCGACTCCTCAGTTCTACAGCAGTTGTATACGATTTTGATCCCATGACTAGCATTTTGTGTATCAGTCTATGTCCTGGACTGATTCTGCCTTGAGGCAGGACGCTGGCCTTCAAGTGTCACAGTAGACAAATAATCCTTCTTTCAGACGAAGGACACAACATCAACGAGACATATATCATAAGGACAAAAGTAATTCCTATCAACAGACTCCCATTGTTATGTGGCTCTAATATACGTAATAAAAATTTGCAAAGATGGAGCAATAACGGATACTAGTGCGCTGACTCAAATATTTCCTGGAATTACACTGAGTCACTTATTATCATCTTCGCATTAAGCAGGCCGACTCGCGGTTTATGCACGTCGATTAAGTCCTCGTAAAACAGGCGCATAATGAAAACATACACAGATCATGTCATACAATAATTTGTGCGAGCAAGGTGGCAGCTCTACATGAAGAACATGACGACATATTGGTTATTAGTAACTAATAGCCAAACCTTCTACTTGAGAAGCGCTTCTTTGACAAAATCATGATATGACCCTTTTCGACTTTGTACTTTTGAAACTGTTGTCATTCTAGCATACGCTGATATGTTGACAAGAATCAGCACAATTGGAAGAATTTACCTTCATCCTCATGGTGTACAGAGGGGCCATTTTAGACTCGACAGGAAAAACCCCATAATTTCTGCACCGTGTTCGACCTAGTGTTTCCATAAGGTGATATCGTCCAGAAGAAAAGGATGATAATTAACCACAAATTTCGCAGAACATCTTGTCACAACACTTCAAAAACACGTGAAACACTACTGAATGAGCCCTTCAACCACAACGAGACATAAATATCATAAGGACAAAAGTAATTCCTATCAACAGACTCCCATTGTTATGTGGCTCTAAGCCTAAAATTGGCACAACTTTTATATTGCATCACTTAAGAGCACAGTCAAATTATTTCAGAGATGTTGACATTTCTACACACAAACCGACAAATTCATCTAATACTTTAGTTAGACTCTCCAAGGGAAGGATAAAGCAGGTGCCATGCGAACCAAGTAGGAACATGAACCCAAGACCTGTATCCTGGATTGTGTGTGGCGCATCATTGTTGTCACGACATGACTTGCCCAATAAACATCTGAAAAACCACTAGCAAAAACGATAGTGGGTTTCCGATCACTCAAAACCTGTTCAACCCAAACCGCAACAGCCATTTTTACAATCCTGTTCACATACACAATAATGGTGTGTGAAAAGGTTTTACACACAGGAATGCCTGATACAGCACTGAAAATGGATCGAAGATGACGATGAGAGAAGCTTTGCACAAAATAATAATATTGGTGGGTTATGAACTAGACAGGTACCAGTATCTGCGCTCACATGATTACGTCAGACCGCAGGGGGCCACATTTGCAAGAACATTGTGTTAACACTTGTAACTTGTACCAATGGTGTCTTCAAGTGACAGACACACTGCTTTTATACAAAAATCAGGTAATGTACCTCGCTAACATCAGCGACATCTTCGTGGAGAAGGTATGTCTCATAGGGACATTTAGTATCCTTGTAGTGCTTGTGCACCAAATGAGGAATGCTGAAGGTGTGGCGTCAGGCCCAAGTGGCAAAACATAAAATAATATCTGATGTAACGACACATTCCGTTGTTCACACCAACAATACATGAACAATCAAGCACCAACTGCGACAAATACCTCAGAGCGACAGGCTATTTATGCAACTTCAAAATGTGTACAATCCTCATATTGTCGCTCTTGTGGAATAAATTCAAATCCATTTAACTTTTAAGTATTCAATGTATTGATTTGTACCATTACTGCAATCCAGAAAGTACGTTCTACGGATTACTAGGTTCGCCGGGAAGTCTTGCACAACAAGCACCTGAATGATTCTCATATTTCGAATACGACGACGGGAGAAGCTTTGCACAAAATAATTTGAGGGTTATGACGAGCCACACAAGTACCGGTGCCTCGCTACTGCTCAGCACGCTCCCGCGCACCACGACTACTGACGATTGCATACACCATGGTTACATAAGGCCGCAGGGGACCACATTTACAAGTAACTTACATTGTGTTAGCATGAAATTGTACTTGTTACACCAATGGTGTCTGGAAGAGAGGCATGACATGTAAGTTCATAAGTTGAAGAGTACATGTAGCATATAATAAGTTGCTTAAACATCCAGAAAATCCGAGTTTGGAGGTTACATGTTGAAATACTTGACATTTATTCACATGCAGATGAGCAGCACGGACTGCAAGATAAATGTGTGCACGATAAGGCCCGAAAAGGACAATAAAAATGAGTACACGGACGCAACTAAACTCCAATTACAGAGCAGTAAGAAAACACAATGGAAGTCTACAGACTGGCACGACATCAGATCAGGGCGTGTAGTATTCACTTTATGAACAACGCTGTGCGGAACCAAGCCAATGATGCTATACCCTCACCTGGCGACCTGGGTAACAAAAAAATGTAGTATGATTGTGATTGGAAACTTGAGGGCCTTTTTTTTAAAAAAAATGCGTCGGATGCTACTAAAAAATCACAATTGCATGGCAGAGACAAGGTGTCCCCAGGGAGACATATGACAACTTACGCCTTTTTGGAAATAACAAGAAAGACTATCATTAGTTTAGCAGATGAATGCCCCACCACACAGTCATCTACTTCCTCCTCCGACGTCGACCTCGTAATAATAATATATATTAATTTTGACCGACACATTGTTGAATGATATACAATACCATGCCAATCCTGCAACCAGAATTAAATCTATTGGTGTACACAATGGTAAATAATAATCCACTAACTCAACACAAAACTACTTACTGACTTTTCGTCAGACGAGTTCATTTTATCGCCTTTTTCATATGCTTTTTGTAGTACTGTATAATAATCAACCAGTCATATTATTATCACCTTACGTATGACATTTATAGAGCACTATTTCAGTATGAACGGTTCGAGTGGCGGACTGATTCATGCCAATGTGTCTATTGATTTTAACTCTTTCCGGCTTTTCAGTAATGCCATTTGAGCTTCTCAAGTGATCTTGCATTAACAGGCATTATTTTATGGCTTAAAATGTTGAAACGACGCGACGAGATGTCGCGTGAGACCTACAAAATGCATGAGAAAAAAATCACACACGTGTACCTCGTTCGGTTTGGCTGCCTGCTTAAAAGGCATTTGATTTCAGTGATCTACGACCTGGTAGTGATCTAAATTCTCCTAGGATTCCAGTCAAGAAACACTACTATTATACTGTACAACTGAACAGTTAGAAACATGTAAATGCGAACTGGAATAATTAACAAAGGCAACCAGCATGCCATGGTTTATTTCTTCCGAATATTAGATAAGTCCAAGCGATAGTGTTGCATTGTCGTGACCCGCCGATGGGGTCCAGTCAGCGACCTGTCCAACAACATTTGTATCGTAAAAGGGGTTGGACATCTGCTACCTTTCATGATATGAGGAAGAACATAACTTTTTCACATGAGTCACAGTAATAGCAAAATAATAACAAGCAAATGAGAAGGAGCTTTCTGGGTTGATACTTCCGAAAATGTTGTCATTCTAAAATACTCTTACATATATGGTCACAACACGTGAAACACTATACTGACATGACAAAGATAATAACCACTCCGACACATATACAATAATGAAACAAGTAATTAATGCTCAACAGACCTTCATTGTTCTGTGGCCCTATACGCCAAAAATTGTCAACACTCATTTCACAGAGATTTTGACATATTTATATTCAGCACCAGAAACATGACAAATTCATCAAATGGGAAAGGCATGCTTACAAATTTCGCAGAACATCTTGTCACAACACTTTGTGACAGAACTGGCTGAGAAGATTTCATCTCGAGAATAGTATTCTTCACATACTGTAAACTATAAGGGTGCTCAAAAACTCGCGGAAAGTCGGCAGGTAGCCTGATAGGACTCGCAAAACTAATATAGGGATGTGGAAGTAGTTTTGGGCTAACTTGCATAGTTTTTGCGTGCGACGCCTTCAAGATTTCGGCAGTTTCATGACGTCACATCCGCCTTGAGGCCCCCATTGCGTCATCATACATGTTGTTGTGGCTGTTGCCATTGTCACTGATTATTGGTGCGAATATTGTCAACTGTGATTGTTGAGAAATAAACAACGGTATCTGTGGCCAGTCGACACCTCAATTGCCAGACTGAAATCGTAGTTTATTTCTCAACAATCACAGTTGACAATATTCGCACCAATAATCAGTGCCAATGGCAACAGCCACAACAACATGTATGATGACGCAATGGGGGCCTCAAGGCGGATGTGACGTCATGAAACTGCCGAAATCTTGAAGGCGTCGTACGCAAAAACTATGCAAGTTAGCCCAAAACTACTTCCACATCCCTATATTAGTTTTGCGAGTCCTATCAGGCTACCTGGCGACTTTCCGCGAGTTTTTGGGCACCCTGTATACTGACTGTATTCTTTCCGTATAACTACCCGACCTTGATACTCCTACGTCACCTTGTATACTGTAGCATTCCCACCATCCTTTGCGCTTGTACCCTTTAAAAGCCCTGGTGCTCCACACCTCGAGGCCTTTGGTCGTCCTTCTGGGAGGCCACTGGCCACGCCACTTCCCTTCCTACCTTTACTCTTTAACCTCTCACCCATTATAAGTGAACAGATTATTAAAAAGGATATCTTGATATGAACCCAGTTTGTTTATGTTCCACCATTCGGTGACATAAAGTTTCTGGACTCATAAAGAAGAAACAACAGTCGCAGTACCACATGTTTCTTCTGGTCTTGTGTTCTGGCACGTCGGACGTGGGACGTCGGACTTGAAGACGGATGTAGGGTTTAAACCTGTACTTCCCATTAACCCCAAAACACGTGAACCACTACTGAATGAGCACATCAGACGACGGACACATCCACAACGAGACATATATCATAAGGACAAAAGTAATTCCTATCAACAGACTCCCATTGTTATGTGGCTCTAAGCCTAAAATTGGTACAACTTTTATATTGCATCACTTAAGAGCACAGTCAAATTATTTCAGAGATGTTGACATTTCTACACACAAACCGACAAATTCATCTAATACTTTAGTTAGACTCTCCAAGGGAAGGATAAAGCAGGTGCCATGCGAACCAAGTAGGAACATGAACCCAAGACCTGTGTCCTGGATTGTGTGTGGCGCATCATTGTTGTTACGACATGACTTGCCCAACAAACATTTGAAAAATCACTAGCAAAAGCGATAGTGGGTTTCCGATCACCCAAAACCTATTCAACCCAAACCGCAACAGCCATTTTTACAATCCTTTTCACATACACAAAATGGTGTGTGAAAAGGTTTTACACACAGGAACACAGCACTGAAAATGGATCGAAGATGACGATGAGAGAAGCTTTGCACAAAATAATATTGGTGGCGGGTTATGAACTAGCCAGGTACCAGTGTCTACGCTCACCATGATCACATAAGACCGCTGGGGACCACATTTGCAAGAACATTGTGTTAACACTTGTAAATTGTACCAATGGTGTCTTGAAGTGACAGACACACTGCTTTTATACAAAAATCAGGTAATGTACCTCGACAACATCAGCGACATCTTCGTGGAGAAGGTATGTCTCATAGGGCCATTTAGTATCCTTGAAGTGCTTGTGCACCAAATGAGGAATGCTGAAGGTGTGGCGTCAGGCCCAAGTGGCAAAACATAAAATAATATCTGATGTAACGACACATTCCGTTGTTCACACCAACAATACATGAACAATCAAGCACCAACTGCGACAAATACCGCAGAGCGAAAGGCTATTTATGCAACTTCAAAATGTGTACAATCCTCATATTGTCGCTCTTGTGGAATAAATTCAAATCCATTTAACTTTTAAGTGTTCAATGTATTGATTTGTACCATTACTGCAATCCAGAAAGTACGTTCTACGGATTACTAGGTTCGCCGGGAAGTCTTGCACAACAAACACCTGAATGATTCTCATATTTCGAATACGACGACGGGAGAAGCTTTGCACAAAATAATTTGAGAGTTATGACGAGCCACACAAGTACCGGTGCCTCGCTACTGCTCAGCACGCTCCCGCGCACCACGACTACTGACGATTGCATACACCATGGTTACATAAGGCCGCAGGGGACCACATTTACAAGTAACTTACATTGTGTTAGCATGAAATTGTACTTGTTACACCAATGGTGTCTGGAAGAGAGGCATGACATGTAAGTTCATAAGTTGAAGAGTACATGTAGCATATAATAAGTTGCTTAAACATCCAGAAAATCCGAGTTTGGAGGTTACATGTTGAAATACTTGACATTTATTCACATGCAGATGAGCAGCACGGACTGCAAGATAAATGTGCGCACGATAAGGCTCGAAAAGGACAATAAGAATGCGTACACGGACGCAACTAAACTCCAATAATTACAGAGTAGTAAGAAAACAGCAATAGAAGTCTACAGACTGGCACGACATCAGATCAGGGCGTGTAGTATTCACTTTATGAACAACGCTGTGTGGAACCATGCCAATCCTGCAACCAGAATTAAATCTATTGGTGTACACAATGGTAAATAATAATCCACTAACTCATCACCAAACTGCGTACTGGCTTTTCGTCAGACGAGTTCATTTTATCGCCTTTTTCATATGCATTTTGTAGTACTGTATAATAATCAACCAGTCATATTATTATCACCTTACGTATGACATATAGAACACTATTTCAGTATATGAACGGTTCGAGTGGCGGACTGATTCATGCCAAGGTGTCTATTGATTTTAACCTGTTTTAACTCTTTCCGGCTTTTCAGTAATCCCATTTGAGCTTCTCAAGTGATCTTGCATTAATAGGCATTATTTTATGGCTTAAAATGTTGAAACGACGCGACGAGATGACGCGTGAGACCTACAAAATGCATATGAATGAAATCACACACATGTACTACCTCGTTCGGTTTGGCTGCCAGCTTATAAAAGGCATTTGATTTCAGTGATCTACGACCTGGTAGTGATCTAAATTCTCCTAGGGTTCCAGTCAAGAAACACTACTATTATACTGTACAACTGAACAGTTAGAAACATGTAAATGCGAACTGGAATAATTAACAAAGGGAACCACCATGGTTTATTTCTTCCGAAGATTAGATAAGTCCAAGCGATGGTGTTTCATTGTCGTGACCCGCCGATGGGGTCCAGTCAGCGACCTGTCCAGCAACATTTGTATCGTAAAAGGGGTTGGACATCTGCTACCTTTCATGATATGAGGAAGAACATATTAACTTTTTCACCGAAGTTTGGTTTGGTTTATTTGGAAGAAGCCAAAGCAACTGTGGCTATCTGGCTATAAGAAGAAGCAAAGGTGGGAGAGATGGAGAGAGAAACGAAGAGGAAAAAGAAGAGAGGAAAGACTGGCATCTCTCTTAGTCGGTCTCCTATCCCAAAGACCTGTCCGGCTTGGGTGGCCCTACCAGTAGACGAAGCTACCGCCGGTATAGCTCTTGGGGTCATGGGAGAAACGCAAACCCCACCACCACGATAAGGTGGAGATACCATCGGGGGGTTTTCACCGAAGCAGGTTGGCATAGTGGATAAGGCGTCCGACTGCTAATCGGGAGGTCCTGGGTTCGAATCCCGGGGCCGGCAACTCTGACCGTGGTTTTCTGTGGTTTCCCACGGTCCTTCCAGGGAAATTCCGGAGTTGCTTCCGTAATTAATAGGCCACAGCCGCTTCCTTCCGTCCCTATCCTATCCCAAAGAGCGCAGTAAAATGAAAGCAAAGAGTTCCAGCCAAAACAAACTTCCCCCCTAAAGAGCCGATGGCTCATAACGGGGTATGAATTATTATATTAACTTTTTCACGTGAGTCACAGTACTAGCAAAATAATGACATGCAAATGAGAAGGAGCTTTCTGGGTTGATACTTTCGAAAATGTTGTCATTCTAACATACTCTTACATAATTATATGGTCACAACACGTGAAACACTACTGACATGACAAAGATAATAACCACTCCGACACACACACAATAATGAAACAAGTAATTCATGCTCAACAAGAATTCATTGTTCTGTGGCCCTATACGCCAAAAATTGTCAACAAGCATTTCACAGAGATTTTGACATATTTATATTACACACCAGAAACATGACAAATTCATCAAATGTGAAAGGCATGCTTATTAATTCGTCTGCATCACCCCAGAAATGTTTTACAGTAATTTAAGTGTTTTCTGAATAAATCTATAATATTAAAATGCTTGCGGAGCGCGGCCGAGCCCTCTGATTGGTCCGCCCCCGTATTGTTGCCGCCACCTCCTCCCATTGGCCCCCGTCCATTGTTGCTGCGTCGTATCCATGGCGCATTGTTACCACGACGCCTCCGATTGGCCCCCGTTCCGAGC